>PVIU01001745.1:0-198208 GCA_004026605.1 Ondatra zibethicus
TTCTTCCATCTTCACCCTCCCACTCCCCCAAGCTCTCCCCAGTCCTTCTCCCTTCTCCTTCCCCCTCTCCCCTTCCCCTGCTCCCCTACCTCCCACCTCTATCCCCGCCCCCTGGCTTCCAACTTTTGCTTGATGATCTTGTTTGCTTCCAACTTCCAGGAGGTTCTGTGTATGCTTTCTTTGGGTTCACCTTGTTATTAGGCTTCTCTGGGCTTGTGAGCTAAGTGCTTAGTGCCCTTTATTTTATAGCTAGGGTCCACTAATGAGTGAGTACATACCATAATCATCTTTCTGGGTTTGGGTTACCTCACTCAGGATAGCGTTTACTAGACTCTTTTATTTGCTTGCTTTCCTATGTGAGACAGGGCTCTTAGTAAGATGTTTAACTCATGGACTGCTTCAAGAACAAAATAAGTTATTCTATGTAAAGAGTTTGATGCGTATGCTAATTTATGTAATGCAGCTGGCACATGGCAGATGAAAAGAAAATGCTAGGGGTATCTTCCAGTTCCCTCCCTTAATCCCTCTCTTACTCTTTAAGCTTCACCTAGCTTTATTCATTTACTTACTCCCATGTCATCCCTGTTATCTTGATGATAGACCATGGTATTTACCTGAAAAGGCCTGTGAAACAGAGGCTCTGATCGCCCCAGGTGAGCCACACAGAGAGGAAATGTGTTCCCAGGCTTTGCTTTCCTTTTGGCCCAGCATGATGCTGAAGAAGAACATTCAATTTATCCTTAAGATGATACAAATCTGTCGGGCTCATACTTCATTTCTATCTCTGAGAAGCAGCAAGTAATTTCTTTCCCTGTGTCAGCACCGCACTTCTTAGTCCTTCAAAACACATTTATTAAAAGTGAGGATTTACTAAGAACGTGAATATTAAGCAACCACCTCCTCCTTTGAGAAGATTTTTGTGTTTATAGATGGCTGTGAGGATATGGAAATATTTCTTTCTGTCCTCTTTTCCATTTGGCAGATTTACCTGCATGCAGCAGAATACATCACCTAGCTCTACATTACAAGCTAATTTAAGTTCCTTTCTTTTGAAATTCTTTTTACTTCTGATAATGTCTGTATATAAAGTTTCGAAAAATTGATTTTCATCAACTTTAAATGTCCATTATTCTCAGCTATTCTGAAATTCTAACCAAATTCGACAAATTTTAACAGTAGTGCACAGTGGCTATTCAAGTTCCAAAGAAAAATTAGATGAATTGTAAAAAACGGTCAGTACTTACTACCATACTTTTAGTAGGAAAGCTAAATTTCAAAAGGCTAACCTGAAATATTGATGTTAAAAAATAGCAAAGGGGCTGTGGAGATGGGCCAGTGGTTAAGAGCGCTTGATGCTCTTATAGAGGACCTGACTTCTGTTTCCAGCTCTCACATAGTTGCTCACAGCTATCCATACATCCTGATCTTTTTCTCATGTCCTTGTTCACCAGGCTTACACATGATTCATGTACACACATGCAGGCATTGCACTCATATCCATAAAATGACATTAATTTTTTAAAGCAAAGAAAATGGAGGTCTCATGCATTGGTAAACGACAACAAATAGTAACGATCACTTTTGAAAGCTTTTTTCATAGTTTCCTGAAAAGTTGAAGATATGTGGTTTTATTTTATGACATAATTTAGCTCTTTAGAACACTATATCATTCAACTAACAATAATACCAAGTATGTCTACAGGGAGAGGGGCACATAAGTAGTAATATGACTATTTATGGGGCCTCCAAATCGGAAATAATCAAGATGTACTTCAACATAGATAAATAGACTAATAAATCATGGCATAGAAAAGTTGCACCCTGAATTAAAAAGAAACCAGGTAATGTCACATGAATTGACATGACTGAGTCTTAGACCATTATACTAGGGAACAAAAGCTAGACACAATAGACTTCCATGGTAAAAGTTCTTTTAATGGACCAGAAGAGGGAAACAGCAACAGCATGGCATAGACTGAGAAAAGAACTAAGTAAACTCCAGTAATGCAATGATTTCCTTCTTGTAGTAGTAGGTACATATTTATCTATATTTGCCGGAAAGCATAGAATTGTGCAATTAAGGTTGGTCAATTTGTTGTATGTAAATTAAACTTACAAGAACTGACTTCAAAATGTGCTGAAATTGCATTTACTATGAAAAAAATGACTTCCAGATTCTAACTTGTCTCCCTAATAAAGTACGTCTTCCATATACAAACCTATTTTATGGCATTAAAAATGTTTAGAAAGAACCAAGTCGTAGCTTTTAGCTCAATACAAATGTAGACAGCTTCTGTTGCCTCCTTTTACTGCAACAGAAATTTATTATAGTCACCATAAAGAAGGAAGAACACCTGTATACAATTTGATACTGTAAAATATTTAAAATTCATTCAACTTGTCCTCTAGTGAAAATTTGAACACTTTGCAATGGCTATAACACTTTATTTCAGAGAATTTGATATAACTATAATTAATTGCTTTTTAAAAAAAGTGTTAAGAAAATTTTCCTTGAAAGGATTATATTTTCTATTTAATTCAAGTATTGCAGCATCCTGATATTTACATTCATTATATGTTAGCATTTCCTGCCCTTTGTGAACAACTCATAATATTTTTAGTAAGAGATGAAACTAACAAGGCAGGAGAAATACAGGAGGTATTTCCAACACTATCAGGATACTTGGGATAAATAAAACAAACTTCCACATGTTGAGATAGAGAGAACACTCTGGAAGTCAGGATGGCAGCACTGCACACCCTGACATGAACGCATGCTCACCTTTAGGGAGCCATGTCTTCTAACATTACACAGGTCAACTAATTTCAATGTGCAGGAAAAATACTTAATTAAATGTCATTTAAGTGTGAAGATGAGATTTTATTTTCACCCATACCAGTACTCTTTGAGGCAGATGTTTGTTTTGCTTTCATTTGCTGTTTTCTTGTTTGTTTTGTTTCCTGGTACTCTTCTTAAGAGGAATCCTTCATTGGTCCCTGCAAGGTCACGGTCTGAAGGGAAATAATCTAAGTGAGATAAAAAGGAAACCTGGTTCAACACAACTTAGTTACCAGTCGATAATTCAAATCTCTGGAGTCTGAAACCCAACAGTTCATTTTATATATATATATATATATATATATATATATATATATATATATATTTAAGTGTTATGGAATAATCCTTTTTGTACACTGTGAAGATTTGCCACTTGATTGGCTTAATAAAAAGCTGAATGGCCAATAGCTAGACAGGATGCTTGGGGAAGACCAGATGCTGGAAAGGAGGGAGAGATACAGAGAGTCACCATCCAGAGACAAAGGAAGCAGGAAAACAGCATGGGCAGTACAGTAATAAAGCCACAAGGCAGAAAGTAAATTAATAGAAATGGGTTAATTTAAGTTAAAGGAGCTAGTTAGTAAAGGGCCTAAACTATCAGCCAAGCTTTTATAATTAATAAGAAGGAGCTGCCAGGAGGAGCAAAAACATCCACCTACAAATGGTGCCCAAAGTCCAGCCAAGTATATCCACTTAAGAACTAAGAAAGCTTAAAAGGGCTTCTAAATAAAAGGGAGCTGAATGCAGCTTCCTGGTCCCATGTCTCTCATGCCAGTTACAGTACAGAGACACATCTCCTAGCAGTTGCCTGCAAATTTGAGCCACCACTGCACCATGAGCTAATCCAGGTGGTGGGTTTAAGGCTTTTCTTATGCAGACAGAAAAGGTGACAGATACACAGAAAAGCAGTTTCAGACAAAAAATAACCTCTAAAGAAGTTACAATGTGCTTAACAATGTATGTAGGCTTAAGAATAAATGGGCATAGAAAGGCATAGAAAAAATAAAAAGCTAAAAATGATAAGGTAAAAGTTTTAAAGAGAGTGTCAAGTAATAAGAAAAAAACAAGCCATGCAAGGATGGAAAATACACATAGAGTCTAGATCCTTTATGGTGTCTTCTTAACTTTGAACTTTTTAAATGCCAATGTACAAAAAAAAAAGGAAAATAATAGCAGCTGAGGGACATCGAATTATGAAAACTGCTAAATTAAACTAACCTATATATTTTAAAAAGGTTAACTTCAAAATGGAAATCAGACAATGTGTTGCACTGGAGAAAGGGTATGTTTTGTTTCCACGGGAAACAAAAGACTATGGTCTCCTTCCAGATTAATAAAGATCAGATTTGAATGGGGTAGACCTCTTGGCTACAGACATGGGGGAGGAAGCCATAAAAGATTACAGAGCAGCTGACACATGAACTGATGCCTTCACATGGGCACAGGTCTAAGATGAAATGACACACAGTAAATCTTGTTAGCTACAAAATCCTCATTAATTGCTATTACATGCCACCCTTGTATATGGCATAGATGGAGATTTATGTTACATTTTGGTTATAGAGTCCAAATAGACTTATAGAGTTGATAGATTCCTTTCACCTGCTCAAACATAAAATAAAAAATTCATCTTTAACTGGCTTCTGCACAGTGCACTTTCCATACTAGTATTAATGCAGATATGTATGTTAATTTTGAAAGTTTATGTGTTTCCAGAGCAAAGGACTAGACACCAATGAAACCAGGTAGATCAAGTAATTTAGCCTCTTAGAATACCCCTGTTGCAGTTTCCTCAGGGTTATACACTTAGAATAACTTTAAAGGCTGCTGACTAAGATGGTATAGCATCACAGGCAGGACTCCAAATAAGTCTTTCCCATTGCACAGTGACTAGGAAAAAATAAGAAAAAACATACAGCTAAATCTCCCAGGACTTGACCATTATCCCAGTTTTCCCAGTGTCTACTAAAAATGCCAGTGCCCTAGACATCAGAAAGCAGTCTAGAGAACAAAATGCCCACATTCCCAAGAGGTGGGGTGGGAGGGTTTTGTTCATTTGGTGGATTATGAATGTCATCATTTAGGGGTGCTGGTTACAAGTTGTTATTGGCCATGGTTAGAAAAAAACAGCTAAACAAATCAGATTAAATTCAAGGATATCTTTCTGAAGGGAAAAAGTGGTGTATGGTATAAAACTGATGAGATAAAATGGTGAATTGTTAAGATTACTTTTAAGCAACTACTAATCTCAAATATTTTACATTGGTATGGATTTTTGTATATTGACACGAACTTAAGGTTATTTAAGTCATACTACAAACATGTTTCTATTCTTGTTTAGAGTATTGGACCTAAACAGTTCATTTTAAAATGTAATATGAATTCATAGTCTACGCAAGCTATTTAGAATAATAAATAAAGGTTAATAGTTGTATATAATTATCAAATTTACAGTAATGTTAGGTAAGTCTCAAGGCTATACAGAAATGTATTTTAGATATATAGGTGATCTTCAAACACTTCAAAGATCTACAGAATATGGCATTTAAAATATTTTAATAATATAAAACTTTTTTTGGCAATGAGACATGTCTGCTTTTGGTGGCACCAATATGCTTTTCAAAAGTAATGATAGGTATCAAAGAACTTCCATATGGAGTTTGCTTTCTTTATGGAAAAAGCTAGCCATTTGGTTAAGAAATTGCCTTTGTCTTGACTAACTGACAGCATGAATCAGGACATCAGGACACAAAGAAAAGCAACTGCTGAACTTTTCTAGGACCGGGTAGGATAGTTTTTCCAAAATTTCTGCTTCACAGAAAGGTTTGTCAGATATTCTAGGCCTGTAGGGCAAACATGAGTACTCCAAAATTACAGAGCAACCTTGGGGTGACTGTCCAGGCTGCCAGCTCTTTCTATCATTTCTCTAGTATTGAAAGTTATTTGTTCTGCTCTTTCTATTTACTTAATTAATATTTTATCTTTCATGGATCCTTGATGGAGTTGAAGACTAGATAGTCATAATTATCCTTAGTTATGATAGAGGGTAAATTAGATACAAAGCTTTAGACTCATCAAGATAGAAAAATTAATAGAGGATTTTCTCCAAATATGTGAAATAAAAGGACTGGACATTGTAAATATAATTCTTACCTGATAATTGTTCTTATTTTTTATCATTTTAATTACACTACAGTAAAAAGCCTTTCCTTTTTAATTAGACAAAAAGGAGGGGAATTTGTGAAAAAAAAATCTTTTTTGTAAAACATGAAGATTCGTCACTTGGATTGGTTCAATAAAAAGCTGAATGGTCAAGAGCTAGGCAAAATATTTGGAGCAGAGTGGATTCTGGGGAAACAACAGAAAGATACAGAGAGTCACCAGCCAGAAACAGAGGAAGCAGGAAAGCAGTAAGGGCAGCAAAGAAAAAAGATAATAAAGCCACAAAACAAAAAGTAGTTTTTAACCTTACTGAGGAAACAACAAGAAAGTAGAAAATGGAGATGAGATTATGATACAAGAGTTAAGTTAAAGACATGCTATCATGAGAGCAAATCTGTAGTACAAAGCAGTGATACAGGAATTATGCATTGTGAACTGATAAAAAATTTAAAAATGTATTTCCTTGCAAAAATTTGAAATTGTCAAAGATATCACTCTAATTTTCTATAAATACTGTAATATGTATACTTAAATTTTTCCTAATTTTTTTTCAAATGAAAATGAAACTATTATATTGCAATTTCTTACAAATTAATTAAATAACTCTCTATTGCTAAATGAAATGAATTCCCAATGTTGCCTTTGCTTTGCTTCATTCTTTTAAGTTGCTACATAAGTTATTGAATTGACTGTCTAGCCTAAGGCAATCCTTGGAGGCAAAAGCAAACAGCAGGTGCCAGGGCAGGCTCCTAGGGAAACTATGATATCAAACCTGGCAGCATATCTCCAGAGAAAGAGAGCTTGACAGAGTGTGTTCATTTTTCAGCTTATTAGGTTATATTTGAATAATTCTTTCAAATCTAAGGTCTGCATGTATCTCATCTAGAATACTAATTTCAAGCTATTCTTGAAGTGGCAGAGATCTAATACAGTGCTTTTATATCTTTGTGATAGGAGTCTGGAAAGCCTCCAGATCACCTTTTATCTTAACTGTTGAAAGAACTAAAGCTTGCCTCATATGCACAGGAATGGTCTATGGGACTCTGCTGGCAGAAATCTAACATGCTCAGTTCTGTTCTGGTTTTGTCCTTTGAGAACATAACATGAATAGTGAATAGTTAGAGATAGGTAAAGATATAATAATAATAATAATAATAATAATAATAATAATAATAATAATATCTCAATGGTGGTTGAACTCCCTATATTTGTTGAAGGGAAATCAAAGAAGCTCAGATCCCAACCTAAGATACCAGGCAAAGACTATAAGTAATTTAAATATATTTGTATTTTTGTTTTTTGATTTTGGAATAACTGGATTTTAACCTAGTGCTGTTAAACATCTCCAATTTTAATGTTGGCTCAACAAGATGTAGAGGTATTGAAGGGCTCAGACCAGACACAGAATGAATAAAGAATGTAGAGAATTAAGTGTCTGGAATTCATTCCTATACGTACTGTTATTCTTTTTTGTTTTGTTTTGTTTTCACCTGTACTGTTATTCCTAAAACATGAATCTTCTATAAACAAAAACAAAACACCCAAACATAGATAACAAAACTATGTTATATCATTGATAGCCCAGGATTATTCAGTCCTGATATAAACCACAAAACAGAAGAACGGCTCCCTGTAAGTCCTGCTTTGTCTCAGGCCAATGTTGGGCATTTTTTTCCTTGCTTTTTGTTGTTGTTTCTTTTGGTTTTGTCTTTAACTGTAGTTAACGGAATACACATTAAAATGTTTTGTCTTTTCAGGCTACGTATGATCTCCCTTATACATTACTCTTGTTCTCTTTGCTTATATTTGTTTTAATGAAAATATATTTTCACCTTGAAGATGATACAAAAATAACCTGTTATCAGATTCACCACACAGATATTAGCTTCCTGACCACTACTCTAACCTTTTAGCAACACTCAGTACCATAACAAATGCTATTTCAAGGAAAGGAATCAGTGTGGACAAAAGCATCCATCTGTTTTTAGCAGGGAAGAGTTTAAGGGTACCTAGTGTATTAAAAAGTCCTCCGTTCTGTGTTGAAAAGAAACTGACAACTATAGTCTAACTCTAGGCCATGTGTGATTATTGAGACTTGATGAGTTTTATGCAAAATAAAGTAGTTAGTTGCTTGATGTGATATCAATTAATGCCATACCACGGCAATTAGAAAGCAATTATAATCAAATCTAACAATAGACTTTATAGGCAAATATCAGATGAAGAAAATAAAATGCATAATTCACTAATTAGAATTTTGCTTGATGAATACTTAATCAAAATTGTGAAAATGATGAGATTTTAGAAAATCCCTACCCTGTTGCTCCACACAGCTGGAAGAAGGAAAAGATCCTGGTGTGCAGATATTGAGTAGGTGTTTTTCTCTCCTCGATGAAAAGTGAAAAACAGATAAACAGAGAAATTAAAATCACACCTGTCATCTATCTAACATTATTGCCATGTTGTTTGGATATTTCTGAATAATGAAGGTTTTTAAGCAGTATCTGGAAATGGATGACTAGAGAAAGACAATGAATAATGGATAGATAAAAGACCATAGACATATAGAAAGCAGGTAGTTAAGTAAATAGATGCATAATAGGTTATTTGGTGGGTAGGTTGGCATATACATAGATACAGATCTGAATAGATTTTAGAAATAAACACATTTTTGCCGTGTGCCTTAATTTTGCTTTCTACAACTGTGATAAAACACCATGAATAAAACCATCTAGAGGAAGAAAAGGTTTTCTTCAGTTCACAGCTTATAAGAAACCATAAAGAGAAGTCAGCACAGGAATTCAAGGCAAGAACCTGGAGGTGGAGAATGACTAAGATCAATGAAAGAAATGACAATTCATGCTAGTGAGAATGTGAAGTAAAGGGAATGCTCACTCATTTTTGGTGGGGCTGCTAACTTATACAGTCATGTGAAAGTCAGTGTGGTGGCTCCACATAAAATTTCAAATTGATCCACCTCAAGAACCAGTTGTACCACTTTTGGGCATATAATCAAGGGATCTTCATTTTATTCATGCAAGAGATACTTGGTCAACAATTCTCACTGCTGATCTATTCTGGTGTGGGAGAATTGTCTGTATTCTGTTAATCATGTTTTAAATAAACGCTGATTGGCCAGGCAGGAAGTATAAGTGGGACAACCAGACAAGATGTAAAGTTGGGGCAATGAGAACAAGAGAATGCTGGGAAGGAAGAAGCCCATTCCTCCCACAGTCCTGCCCAGACCACTGAAGAAGCAGGATGTGACCTGCCCCACTAAAAAAGGTACTGAGCCATGTGGCTAACATAGATAAGAATAATGGGTTAATATAAGCTACAAGAGCTAATAAGAAGCCTGAGATAATGGGCCAATAAGTTTATAATCTTATGGAGACCTCTGTGTGATTTTCTTTGGGGCTAACCGGCTGCTGGAACTGGGCAAGAAAGAAACCCTGACAAGCAGGACCTCATGTTACGCTATTCAAACAGGCAGAACAGTGGAAACAACCTAGATATTCCTCAAAACATGCATGGATAAAGAAAACGTGATATATTTATAAACAGAAATATTACTAAGCTATTAAACAAATTGAATAATGAAATTTTAAGGTAAATGGATAGAACTAGAAAAACAATATCCCGAGTTATATAATCAAGTCCCATAAAGACAAATACAGTTTGTTTTCATTTATTTATGGTTTTTAACTGTTAAGTTGATAATAACCAAGTTATAATCCATGGAATAAGGTACTAGTGTGTATGGGAGGAAGTCATAGATCTTCCTAGATTTTCTTTCACTCATTTGTTCATTCATTCATTTAAAAATATATTATAACCTAGTGTAATAAAACAAAAACTATCACATCAAAGTTGAACAAAATAAACCTACAGAAGGAAGAAAGCCCACGAGAAGGCACAAGAATCAGAAATCCACTCATTAGCACACTCAGGAATCCCACTAAAGCACTAAACTAGAAGGCATAATATATATGCAGAGGACCTGGTACAGACTTGTGCAGGTCTTCTGTATGTATCCTGAGTTTCTGAGGTCATATGAGTTTTACTCATGTTGATTTACAAAGCCTTGTTCTCTTGGTGTCCTCCATCACCTCTGGCTCTTACACTTTCTGCCTCCCCTTCTGTGGGCTTCCCTGAAATCTGACAGGAGGGATTGGATGGAGACATCACATTTAGGAATGAGTGTTCCAAAGTGTCGCTCTCTGTGTAATGTCTGGCAATGGGTCTCTGTATCTGTTTCTGTCTGCTGCAGGAGTTAGCTTCTCTGATGACACTTGAGCAAGGCACTGGTCTATGAGTCCAGCAGCATGTCATTAGGAATCAGAACAAGGAAACATTTTCCATGCTCTTTTAAGTTTGTTTCTTTATGTAATTACTTACTTTAGGTAACTGGGTTATCTAGTCTCAGGTTCTTGGTCACCCACACAGTGTCAGGTATGGGCTCCATTTTGTGAAGTCAAATCAGATATTGATTGGTTACTCGCACTGTTTGTGCAACCATTACACTAGCATAGCTTGCAGACAAGACAGCATTGCAGATTGAAGGGTTTATGGCTGTGCTGCTGTTTAAAGTTTATCTTTGGTAGTGTGCAGATGACCTTTTTGATACCAAAGACTCTAGCACATTGTGGTTAAGGTTCTATGTAAGCACCCCCTTTACTTCTCCAATGAGTTGTGTAGGTATTATCTGCAAAAATGGGAACTTGCATTCAGTTTATGGAGAGCAATCTATAGTGTTGGCAAAAGCCTGAGTTGTTTGGGATGTACCATGGGACCGCCTTTTATAACAGCTCAATTAGATGCAACTCAATCCTTGTTCTGGAAAGCTTCATTTGGTGACAAGAGAATTGGGAGGGGAAACCAATCACAATC
This sequence comes from Ondatra zibethicus, assembly GCA_004026605.1. Taxonomy (NCBI): domain Eukaryota; kingdom Metazoa; phylum Chordata; class Mammalia; order Rodentia; family Cricetidae; genus Ondatra; species Ondatra zibethicus. The sequence continues at coordinate 10,892 of PVIU01001745.1, forward strand.
TATTATGTGAGAAAAAAAGTCTATTTTCAACAAAATGAGAAATAAAACATTCAAACAAAACAACATAAAAAAGAACCTCAAGGGAGGAACTAAAGCAATGGCCCTGGAAATATGGCTGCTACTGGCTTGCTCTTCCAGCTTAAGTTCAGGAACCTTTCTTATATCTCCCAGAACCACTTATTCAGAGGTGGCAGTGTCCATAGTGGGCTTGGCTTCCCTCCCATCAATTTTGGATCAACAAAATGATCTGCATAGTCACTTACAGGTCAATAAGATGGAGACATTTTCTTAATTGAGATTTCCTGCCCCGAGATGTATCTAGGCATGTGTCAAGTTAACCTAAACCAAAAGGCACATCTTGTACTCTACTGTTTAAGCTATATATATTCTCCCAAAGGATGTGGCACAGGAGATGATGTGGTTATCATTTTAAATAAGGGAAACTAAGGCTCTCAAAAGTGGTTAGGTATTTGGACAGTCCTCAGATGCAAGAAGTGGCAAACTTAGTATTTTAATTTGGGTCATTCTCATGTGCTCTCACTATTGTCTGTTTTCCTTCTTTACACATCTGTTAACCATAAAACTGTGGCAAGTTCTATACTCTGAGGCCAGTATAGTAGACTTCCTATGCATTTAAAGTATTTCACATGTTTACAGTGCAGACAACAAACGATGGTGTTCTGGCCAACTCTTTCTAGGTGGATGAAGCAAGGGGAACAGAGTGATGGTGAGATGTATCATCAGTGTTTATTCAGAATGAAGTATGATAATGAAATAGGTTATGGAAAGATAGAATGAACATTAAAATAAAAGTTGTCTTTATCTTAGTTTCTTGTATCAATTTTACAAGTATAGTTGTACTTCACCCCAGAGCTTAAATCCAAGCTTAACAGCTTTGAATTATAATAATGATGATGTAAGCAAAACTAATATTTTTGTCCACCAGAGCTACATATGCTAAACAATGTTGCTGATCTAAAGTTCGCATAGGGTAGTCTATGACCCTTTAGAATTTTATAATGCCTATTTTTGGTTTTAATGTTATGTTAAAACACAACACTTTTTGGCATCTGTACACTATTTACAAGAGAAATATATAATTCACAAGAAGGATTTTCCAACTTAGTTTTTATATGATCTCATAACTATGACCTGATCATTCATGCTTAATACTCAGGCAAAAAGAATAAGAGGCACTGGAGTCCACTCTATTACAGCTCCAAAATAGGGGCAGATAACACAGGAAACGAAGCTGCAGTGGGGAAACAGTACACAGCTCAAGCAGTCAAAGAATTGGACATTAAAATGGAAGTGGTAGCATATACAGGTCCTGTGCTGCGGTCCCAGCATGTAAAAACAATGCCATAACAGCAGGAGTGAGTTGCAGTCTTGTGTTAGACTCCCCCTTGCTGCTCTTCCACAGTGAGGTAATTTCTGGGATCTGAGAGTGGCTCGCAGCTTCAATGTTGAGATATGTCCCATTCAATTGACTCCAGAAGAACATCTAAAGTGCAAGCACAACCCCTACCCACCCCTGTGATCCAGACTGAATCTACTTCACTGAAAGTCCATATATGCATGTGTGTCTCCTCCCCAAAGTGGGCACTCACAGGTCAACTGAACTTCATGCATGCTCTCCATTAGATCAAAAATGATCTGGAGCATATAGAGAAGATCAGAAAAATGGATATACCACAAGAATGCAAGTTAACTGTGTTTATTTTTATTAGATGTCTACAGTGGCATAAAAATAATCAGTTTGAAAGAGAAGACATGCTGTTATAGGATGCAAGGTACTCTGAATTCTTTCAGGGATATGTCAGAAGAAAGAGATGGCAGATACTCTGACAAGTTAATATCATTTTTGAAAAACCAGAGGAGCTTGTTAATAAACTTTTAACAGCAAAATCCCCCAAAGGCTCTTGGAAAGAAGGTCACCAGGTAGACAAATGCTCTGACATAAAGTATCATTGAGCAAATTCATCAGCCCAAGACCAAATTGTTCTAAAATTTCTGAACCCAAGGTGACTTTCCAGTGTCATTGGAAATGGGTTAAAGGTTTACAGGTATAACTTAGGGTACAACAGCACTTTCTGTTCTTTCAGAGAGTCTCAGTTCAGCTCCCAGCACCCACTCCAACTCCAACTCCTATATCATCTTCTGTCTTTGGCAGACACTTGCACATGTATGGCACATATGGCTTTCACATGTGCTTATGTGCACACACATACTCAAATAAACTTTCAGAAATTCACTAGTTTAAGACTTTTTAAAATAATTTTTTAGAATATCAATTGATTCTCTCCAATATTATTAATGAGACTATAAGATTTTTACTTCCTTTGTTCTCTATATTTTCTTGTGATTGATTCATGAGCATGATACCATTCCCTCAGAATAACCGACACTCCAGGTCTGCAGGGCATCTCAGAGCTTGGGAGAACGGGCTGCTTTTGCGGAAGATTCTGATTCGGTGCCTAGCGACATGACTGCCTACTGTCACTCCCCTTTCAGGGGACCAGATGCTTGTTTCAGACCTCCCTGGATTCCACACATTCACAGACAAACATGCAGGTAAAGCATGCACGTAAATAAAATAAAAACAACAAAAGGAGTTTAAAAGACACTGTAAGCACAGAATCATGCTGTCTCCTGGCAGGGAATCAGGTATTAATCCTTAAAGTCTGATAATGGTGAGAATACACTTCCCTGGAATGGTTAAGGAGAACACAAAAATCCCCAAAAGGTAAGTTGCAGATTTTGGGAGAACTTTGTTGTGCCGGTCCAATCCTTTCTGTTCTTCTTTTATTATGGTTTTAATCAAAAAGGTAGGTGGGGTCTTTTCATACTCACGAGGAAGCTTCAAGTTGACTGCTATGCTAACTCCAATTAAAATTAAGCATTAGTCCCTTATTACTCATTCCAAAGTTTCATTTTAGTTGGTTCCAGGATTTTATATTATTTTAGTCTTGCAGTTCCTAGAATCTAATATCTAATCATGTGCCTATACAATATTTAATAATAAATTTGAATTACTCATTTCACGATAATTATTCTCTTTTTTCTAATATAGTCTCATTCTCTGTCACATTCCAAGCTGCAGAACTATGCTAGTATCTCTTGGATTGTATTCCAAACTTCACTTAACCACACTGCTGAAAGCCAAGCGTCTGAGGAGTAAATATTGATGACTTGGTGAGCACCCAGCATGCTAGAAAAAGTCACAAGAAGAGTCATTGAAAATGATTCAAGAGATCAAACAAGAATTTAAGTGAATGCCCTTATTTGGAGACCAAAAGATCCCACCTTGTCATAGTGGAAAAATGTCACTTTCTTCTCAGCTGGGGTCTTGGTGTTCACTGCCTGGCAATCCATCTTTTCCCACACATATTCCTTCCTCCTGGCTCAATTAGCTACTACTCATGCCAAATTTCTTTTTATATATCTCTCATAATTTCTAGCCCACATGATGCCTTTTATATCACTGAAACTCAATAAAACATCACTGCTAAAATTTATGCAAAAATAGATGATAACTTCTGCAACTCATGTTGTGTCATCTGGAAAAAAAGTGAAAATTGGTGACTAGAATTGCAAAATAACAAGGGAAAGATGTAGGATAGCTAAATATCTAAGAATGTATTTCATATAAAAGTACTAAGCCTTATCTTTTCTTTAAAGAGAAGATAACACATATTTGTGCTCCAAGCAGCAAAAGGATGCTTCTCATAGTCAGAGGCAAGGTTGTTTTATTCTTCAACCCAGGCGTAATTACTGTTCATCTAGAATGCCATGTTCACTGTCACCAATATGAAGAACTTTATAAAATGAAAGTATATTGATAATCGATCAAAGCCACATTGAATGTCTTCTTCCATTATTGTTCCAACTAGGCAGCATTTCTATCTTACTTTAAAACCAAGATTAATTGCATTTTCTTTTAAGTTCTTAACTTTGCTCCCAAACAAGATAAATCTATTTTCTACAAACCACTAAGCAGTTGTCCCTAAACAAGACTTATTCTGAACATCTCTAAAATCTCCCCATTTATTTTGGTTTACTTTTTATTAATGATAATGAAATCATGGTGTCCGGAAAAGTTCAGTTTATGATATCTTTCCACCTGAGGTGTTTCATTCATGTAAAAATCTCAGGCATTTTTGTGAAGTATGCTTAGAAGATTTTATTTCCTCTAATGCTGTTTTCAAATAATTATCTAAAAGGAATATTAAGAAATAGAAAAAATAACTATCTATCTGTCATATCTCTCTTCCTCTCTCTGTGTGTCTGTCTCTCTCTCTCACACACACACACAAAACCTCTTATGAAAAATTAGAAGATAATAACTATTAAAATATTCTTTTAGTTATTTTTGCTCACAAACAGTTTAAAGTAGAGCATAATATAAAAATAACTTCAGTGCTGTTTGCTAAAAATTGTTGTTTACTCATCATGATATACAATAAAATATTCTTAGGAAATTCATGAAATATATATTTTGCTTGTGAACAATAATCTTTAATCTTACTGAATGTTTTAAGCACCTGTTTAGCTAAGGAAAATAATAGTTAACACTTAATCCTAAAATCGTCTTTATTTTTACAAGTTACTGTGGAAACAAAATTATGAAACCAAAGCTTTTCTTCCTGTACCTAAATCCCATAGATGAAGCCATTACAAAAATACTTTATGAAAAAATTATGAATATGTATCTATACATACAAATATATATTTATATGTATTCATATGTATATATTGACTAAGATATATATAGAGAGAAAAAGACACAGAGACTAAAATACTGTATGGTGGGTCTGTAACATGTTATCCACCATCATTCACTAAATGAGTATTAGTTAATTATTAATGGATTACACTTATCTATTCAAGTTTTGAATATTTGCATTCACTGGTTTTAAAACATACCTTCTCATTAACGTCTCTTCTATACTCTACTTTCAGTTGACAGGCACTATTATCTTTAGTTGGAGTACTCTGAAAGCTGTCTTAATACAGCATGTCCATTCATGTGAGGGGACTGCATTTGTATGTGTTTGTATGCATGAGTGTAGAAATGTAAATGTATGGCTGTGTGTGTGTGTATGTGTATGTACATATATGTGTGTACGTGGTGTGTTTATGTATGGAGTATTACATGTAGGTTTGTATGTGTATGTACGACAGTGTGAATGTGTGTTTGTGTGTATATAAGAGGGATAATGTTTCACATGTGCTTGTATGTATAAGTGTATTGAGAAGTAAACACTAAAGATGCTTCTTCGAGTATGCATATTTGTGTTTTGATCTTCCTTTTATTAATTCTACACCTTGATAATCATTGTTACATTTGTTCTCTCACATTTTTCATGGCTATAAACTGGGTGACATTTACACTGCAGGGCTTTCATTGTCACAAACACATCCTGCAACAGCATTTCAGTAACAAAGAGCTACTTGTCCTTAATGTGAAAAATAGGCCCTTGTTTCTAGATCATTGATTATTTGGAAAGGGTGAGAGGGTTCCTTTAACCAGAGTAAATATTGAATTAATATTTCACAAGTCATGAAGAGATCATAGTTCTAGAGAACAGGTTAATATGAATAAAGACCATCAAGGATAAAATCACTAGAAATTATATACAATGTCTGCCATGTTAAAAGCCTATTTTTTTCTACAGTATAATATAATTTGGAATTATTCTCTACTCCTCCCAGGGAGAAAGATACTGAAACAAAGGATTCATTTTTGAATATATATTCCTCTTTCATGATTTGTAAATTTTTAATAAAAGGTAGAAATGTCTAATTTTTGAAAGGAAACAAGCTCTGTAGTGATGATATGAGTTCCATATCCTGCTTTATAACAATGTACAAAACATACAAGCTGCACTTCATCTCTACAGCGTTGTATTTACTGAGACCTAAAGAAAATCTCCTAGTTTCATAGATTGAGTAGAAAAACGGAAAAATTTTGTAAGACAAGACACTTATTTTAACTTATATAATGTACTGAATAATACAATTAGGCAATAAAAACTGGCAGGAAAAAGTTCAACAAGAAAGGACTTGGAAATTAGGGGGAAGAATTCAGTGAATCAATCCTAATGCAATTTTAGGTCCATTTCTAAAGGAAAACATTCATTTTACACATTTATCTGAAGGTCGCTGTTCACTGGTCTCTAGAATAGTATTTCAAATAGAGGTCAAAGGGGATAGAGTGAATCACTGAAATAACAACAATGAATGATGGAGAGAGAAGCAAACCCTGGGGAAATGTTTTCTTCCATGAGCTCATAATTCGCTAATGGTAACAAACCACAGCCTGCCTCACAGTTGGCATGTTCCAGTTGCCTTGCTGTATTCTGTGTCTCAAGTAACTTGTGCTAAGAGAAGGAACATGAATGACAATGACTTCCATCTTCAGATTCTTTGATATTTTTGTTATTTTTTTTAGAATAAAACCCATCCAGTTAATATGTGTATGTCATTAAGTAGGCTCTCTGACCCTTGACAGATGTCAAGTTATGTTTTGTTTGTTGTAGTCTAATTCTTATATATTCTCCTGTTTTCTCTTTGGTTTTTCCTGTTTATCAGAAAGCACAACACAAGAATGAGTGAAAGCTGGAATTGTCAGTCTCAGACAGGTCTGTGGCGCAGGAGGAATAGGTACCCCAGAGCAGGAATGTGTTCCTTGACAGAGACAAGAGCAGAAAGAATGGCAAGGACACCAGGAATCCAAATGAGTGCCCTGCCCACACAAGTCATGCACTTGTCTGTCTCCCTGATTCATCTTCTAACTGACTGATTCATTCTGTACCTGGGAGCCCCATCCTTGGGCTGCCACTTGCTGAAAGTGGGCTGAGGAAACTCAAGTTGATATAGGTCCAGAGAGGCGTATTTAGCTCTATTTAGGCAAGTGAGGTAAAGAAAAAGCACTAACCCAAGGAGAGCCTGCCTACCTAGAGAGGGAAAACAAGCCCAAGGAAAGGATGGAGGATTTTCCAACCCCAGTAGCTTCCCTTTCCCTTCTCCACCATTTCTTATTAAATGGAAGAAAGGAAAGTGGAAGAAGAAAGGCAAAGACCTCTGGATCTGTGTCAGATTGCTGCTCAAGAGAAGCCTGTATTTTACTTTCTGCATAAGAGGGTTGAGTTATTTTGTGTCATGGCTGGCGCTGGTCCAGACCATTGCTAGAGGACATTCATACATAATAAGTTCCATAGTGTGTGGACATTAATATAATTTTAAATATGTAAAGCAGATACCAGAAGGTTCTGAATTCTAACAGCCATTACTAGCTTTTACTATAAGAATCTTTGTAAATAAGTATCGTAACTACCTTGATGAAAATTATGACTAAGTAGAAAATGACTACCTAGACTTGAATCATCATTCCTTTCTTAACTGTCTAGTCTCTCCGAATGAAGTCCTTGTCCACCAAATCATGAAACATAAAATACCGTAATAGTATGTATGGTCATTGCTCTTATTATAGTACATGGGTAAAATTTCAACAGTCTGTGCATTCTGCTTTCCCTACTACAAATGAGCAGCTATCTCTATTTACCCTGTAAGCCCTTAATAATCCTTCAAATCCCAGCAACTTGTAAAGTCCACAGTAAAGCCTTAACTAATTCTGTTGGAGTGAGTGAGATAATCACAATCGTTATCTATAATCCCCCATCACCCTGCCTGCTGATTAAGTACGCTTGCACATTAACGTTGAGTTTGTCTATTTACATGACATTATCGGGCTGCAAGCACTCTGATGGAAGAGAAAACCTGCGTGTTTGTTTCACCTTTGTGTTCCTTGCAAGCAGCATTTACTAATTAACCATCCAATGTAGTCTCTATTCATCTTCTGAAGAGTGCATTCCACTACTGAATATCTGAATAATCTAGTCTTTGTTCCTGGCTTAACCATAAAAACAAAAGTATAAACACAGGAATGTAGTGACTGAGATTTAGATTCAGAATTTCTGAGTTACTGCTGGCCACATCATTTTGAAGTTCTGCCTTCATCTTTAAAATGGAAATTATGGAATTCTACCATTTAAGATGTGTCTTAAAGACATTAACTTTAAAGTTTTAAACACTATATAGTAGGTTTTAGACATGGAGTTGTGATTTTATATAATTCTTAAGAATATTTTCGAGTTTAACTGATATTTAGGACTTACTTGAATCCAGAATAAAATGTAATAACAGTCACAACATGAGAATGACAGAGAATGCTATAAAATGTGCCTGATGAGGGGACTCTTTACTTTTAGTTCTAAAACTAAGGCAAGAATAATAGATGTGAGTTGAAAATATCAGAAATTATCAAAATAGAAGATTTAAAATAAACATAAGTTGGCTCAAATGTAAGAAATAAAAACTAAATATGTGTTTGTAAACCTTCAACTACTGACACTATGTAACTACAATTGTGCAACCAAAAGGCAGCTTCAAAAATGTTTGCAGGGGAAAATGTATAGAGCACTAGGAAACAAACAAACAAACAAAGCACCTATAAAAGGCAGCTTCAAAAATGTCTGCCGGGTAGAATGTATACAACAGTAGGAAACAAACAAAAAAGAAATGCCTGCCGTGGCAAAATGGCAGCATTCTCCCTTCATAAGATGGTAGTTGGCAAGTGCCATTATGTAGTTTTAAATATGGCCAAAGTTGTAGCACTATGAGAGCTATGTTATCACAAGAATTGATGTATACAGACAGGTCATCATAGGAAAAGCTCACTAATCCTCTGTGGTTTCTATCAACAGAGAGCTTCCCCTGCTACTACCAGGTTATTTATTGTTGATTATATCTATGTTGAGAATGCATGTAAATAATCCAAGTCTCCTATTTTTTATAAAGAGTGCCTCTACTTCATGTTGAGTAATTTAGGGCTTGTGGAATCATTATCCACATACTTATATGCACATAAAAGCCAAAATTTCCCTTCTAAAACTAGAAGTGCTGAAAGAAGATTTTACCACCTACTATAGAATTCAACAGAAATATAGATGGAACAACAATAGAACCAAAACCACCATACAATAGATGTGAGGAAACAGGTATAGGACTTTTACAGATATTAAACATTCCCAAATCCTTCCTTCCCTAGTCACTAATCAGTCTACTTTCCTTAGTCCTCCCGGTCCACTGTTCATATGAATGACCTCAAAGGTGACTTTGTGAGCATTCTATGAAAGAGATATCTTAATCTCCATGTAGGTACACATGGCATGCATATACTTAACTCAGATGGGCTTGCTGCAGTTCACAGTAAGTCCCTTCTGCAGAAGCATTGTGCTCTGTATTCATCCACCAAGAAATCTAAGGACAATGGATAAACATATACATTGATGACACAGGAATGTTGAAGAGAAATCAGAAAATGAAACCCAATTTGGAAATAAATTGATAATTTTTCATAAGATCAAGGACATGCTCTTGACTCAATCTAATAAAATAAAAATGAAATTTAACAAGCTATAATTTGCCAACAGCCAAAGACATTGAGTACAAATATTTGGAGATAGATTACTATTTTAATTTTAGGGCACAATCAATTAGTTCAACTTCTTTCTTCACAGACCTGATGAGGGAAAATCTCTTTGACTCTGTTGCTGACTAGCGTTCAGGAACTAATGAAACATTGGGATGAACTCCCCAGACCTGCAAAGTACGTCATTGTGAAGTCTTCTGTCTTCTTTCTCTTTGAGAAAAACTGGTTGCCTTCTCCTTCTGAAAATGGAGTAATTTATATAAGACTAGAGTTCCTTTTTTGTCCTCTGCTCACTGAGTCAGTGTGTGATACATTCTGTATTCTTCATGTCCCACAAAACAGTCTCACAGAAAATTGTATTTACCTATAATAAACACATGCAGAAATGTAAAACCTTCCCAGGGTATCTTGGATCATGTTGTTCAAATCGTTGTTTCCAAGGTCTGTTTTGCCTTATGTGTTTGCCTCCATGTTGAAGTCCTTCAGTTTATAAAATTCAAATTATCCAGGGCATTTTAAAGATAAAAGCATAAACCAAAGGATATTCATGTGGAAAATTAATCAAGACTATAACACCTGGGGGAATAAATGGCTACAAAAATGTTCACAATGTTTTATACTCTTCTGTCTCTGAAAACACTTGTCACATGGGGACACAGACGAATGGCACAAGCTCTCCATCTAAGACACGGGACTAAGAAAGGCAGCTTCTTAAGTAACCACTGTTGTTGGGCCATCTCATCTGAAAGCCAATAGAACAATCCTCATGTTTCCTTAAACTAAACCCACTATTATTTTTAAAGTATGAATACAAGAACCAGTGATGCTGTGTTTATATCCCATCTACCCATTAGGAACTAGAAACCTCAGTGAAAGTGAGGTAATAACTTGGTCATCCATCTGCATCTAAGAAAGTATCTCTCATTTGCTGATGGGAAACATACAGACAGAATTTCAAATGTGTCTGTATTATTGTAAGGACTGTGTGAGTTATTAATAATCTCAAGAATAAATAACCACTTTGAAAAAAAAAACTAAGTGTTGCTAATTTCTCAGAATTACATATTTTGCCTTTGATTTTAGGCAAACATAGGATTGATTCTTTTGTTGGGCTAAGATTCTCCCCTGTGTTCCTTTCAGGTTCTTTGCATTGTATAACTATGTGGGTGTTTTTTCTAACAGAAATTTTTATTACTTTTCTCATAAGATGATATTATGCATTTATTTATTTCAACAATAAACGCAGCTGCAAAATGGGTCATAAAAATAAGACATGAATATTTTTTTGTAACTACCATGTCAGCTGTAATTGAGAAATAAATTAAATGATCCACTGGCTTCCCATCATCGATTTCAGTATTTTCTCCAGTATTTATGTATTTAAAGGAATTTATTAATTAACATTCACTATCTAAATAGCCACATTTATATTGATTACACCCATAATATGTTACCTATCCCTAACATGTGGTTCCTTCTCCCAATACACTCAAGTTTATGAGAATATAAACTCCATGACAAATATAGCTTTCTGTTTAACCTTCACTGCTAAGTTCATCTATATTGGTGCTGTATAGGCTTCTGTTATAATGGGTGTGGGTATAATGTTATTTATCATAATGGTTAGACATATTTGAAAGGTAGAGAAAATAGACAATAAGTCAATGTGTTTTGTGTGTTAAATCATAAGATGAAGAATCTTGATAACTTCTTGTGAGAGTAGAGATAGCCAGGAATCATTGTGATGTATGAAATAGCAGCATAGCATCCACCCCTTGTATTTGTAAGAGACCCACAGTGACATAGCTTACATTATCTCAGGGAACACAGTAGCACATACAGTTTGGTTTTTCAAACAAGATATTTCATATCATTATCACTGTTATCGTTTTTGTCTTAAACTCTCTAGGCTGCTGAAAACTATATCATCACTTGAGCCACCAGGCTGGTCATCACTCAGCTAAGTGACTTAATTGTATCATTTTATAGATGGCATAATAGCAAAAAAATGCATATGAACATGCTTTGTCTTTCAATGTCTTACTTATTTAATTATATAACTATAAGTCTTACTATGATAACAAGAAGAAATACAGCTGAGACAAATAGAATATGTAATAAAACTGCTTTGTTATGGTTTGAATATTAATGATCCCTATAGGCTTATAAATTTGAAACTAAACTAAAAAATTTTTCCTTGGTCATTAGAGAGTAGCACTACTTGATAGAGATTATGAGATGTGAACTTGTTGGAGTAAGAAGTCCCTTATTGGAGGAAGTGTTACAATGGGGATGAACTTTGAAGTTTCAGAAAGCCAAACCAGGCCTAATAGCTCTCTCCCTCCCGCTGCCTACACATCAAGACATAGAACTCTCAACATCTGCCGCCATGCCAATGGTCCCCACAATAGTGACAATGAACTAAACCTCTTAAAGGCTGAAGGAGCGAAAGTAGCTCCCGTAGCACCTCCCCTTTTTGTTTAAGTAAGAGATTTTCAAACCCAATACAAAACAATATACATTAGGAACAGATATCAAGTATAAGATTAGAATTACAATCAGCATAAACAATATTAAGCAAGGAACATATGCTAAATGTTTTAATAAACATTCTATCCTAAGGAATCTAAGTCTTGTATTGGAGATGGCTTGGTTAGATCATAAGAGAACAGTAACTATGATTATCTAATCTTCAACCCTATTGAAGGCCTGAGAAGGGAGATAATATTACTTGAGCAGGCAGGAAGTACAATCAAGTAGCTTCCAAAGTGAGCGATATATGAAAGAGACAATTAGCTACCTGAGCAATCACCCAAAGTCTCATTTAGCAACGTTGAAGTGACCAACTTTGGCTATGGCCTAGAATAACTGACAGGCCATTTTCAAAGGCAAGAAATTTTTCAAAACCATCTTATCCTGTCTTGGCAAGATTTGACAGTCCTGAATATCCATTTCTGGATACTATATCTTGTCAGTGGTTGAGGCATGGGCATTTCTTTGCCCAAAGGCCAGTTTTTGCCAAGAAGAAAACAGGCTCCAAGTGGAGTGTCTTTGGTGCTCAACATTCTCTCGGGAATAGATCAGTGCTGCCAGGAGCAATTATGTCTCATGTCAACAAAACCCTAAGTTATTTAAATGCCATTTTCCACAGATCCTTGAAGTGGTTGAAGATTATCTATCTATACAGAATATAATTTCTATGTATCTAAAGAACCTGATTAGCCTAAATATAAGTATGACAAACATAGATGACTATTGATCTATAATTCTTAATACCTATCTAACTTAAAGACTAAGAAAATAAACAACTGTGCAATAAATGAGGACAATGACTTCCAAATGTAAACAATGTACTAGTATCTTGATCACAGGCAGAAATGTACACTGCAATATGGTAAATATATATATGTATCAATACATAAAAAATGTTTTAAACAGAGATAGAAGCATGCATGCATACAATAGTCAATATAATTTAACTTTGTATCAATATACAAGAATCTATACCAATGTAATTGTCTGTAAACAATAACTCACAAATACCAATCTATTATCCCATCATCCAATTTTCCCTCTTTTTTTATTTTTATTTATTTATTTATTTTTATTTTTTCAAAAATGTTCCTGGGCTTATAAAATTCCTCCCCCAACCCTCAGCCGTATACCAATTATAATCAACCCCTAAAATGATACCCCTAAGCCTAAGGACAAACTATGCTGGGAGAGGGGATGTCATCTTCTAAAATTACTTCCAGCTGTCATGGTGGCGATGTTCTATCTAGGGGATCCTCTGAAAGTAAAATGATGGTTAAATTTCAAGATTAATGTCTGGTAAGATTGCAAATAGTCTCTGAGTATTTTGTGGAAGTCTGGCCAAAACGTTGTAAAAGATGTGCACCATTTCAGCTAACCACGTTGGAACCATCTTGAGCAGCTAATACCCAAAACAGGTCTTGTAGAAGCGCTATCCATGTCATGATGTCATATCAACCAGGTGGAGTTGTTGTTATGGGGCCCCATCTTCTTCCTGAAAACTTCAAAGATTACTGCAGGAAAATTCATTGTGGAAAACTTAAGCATTACTTATATAGACATATACCGACATATATATTCAATGAAATGTATGATAAAGACAAAAATAGATATGAAGAAAAGCAAAGATATTCTCTAAATACTTTTTTCTTTCTGTCCCACATCAAACGGCTCTTGACATGAGATAGATAGAAACTCTGGGTTTTTCTTTTAACAACACGCTTGGATTTAAAGAAGGACAGAGCCATTGTCCAACTCTAAAACCAGCTCTATATATTCATAAACATATACATACATACATATACATATATATAAATGTATACATTGTATCATTTGTACTTAAGAACCATATTTGATTTTCTTGATGATCCTTATTGGATAGTTATTTTTCTACCTGTCATCATTAAAATATCAGGGGTTTCTTGAATTTTTGAAGAAGAGTATTTTCCTGCAAAGACAAGAACAGGAACCTGCCCCCATCCTAAATGCTTTGCTTACCACCTGTATGGTCATCACCAGTGTGGATGAGCTGTCATTTCTCTGTTTCAATAGGTTTCTCCTTTTCAAAGCAAATCTTTATTAATTTTGATGGTATCCATAATTTTTCATCTCCTGTGGAAACAAGAGCAAAACCCCTTCCCCAACGTAGTACATCTCCTGGTTTTCATTGTGAGGTCAGCACATCCCTGAAATATACTAGTTTATTCAATTCAGAAGTTTTTTTCCATTATCCAATGCCTCTCTGATGCTGTTGGTCCTTTCTCATTAGCATTAAGAAAATTCAAGGTTAATAAAGCATTATGCAATCTATTTCTGGGGGCATTTTCTGTCCCTTTCTGTTTGTTCAGCATATCCTTTATTGTATGATTTGACCTTTCTATAACTTCCTGACCTGTAGGATTATTTGGTATACCTGTAATGTGCTTCATATTACAATAAGCAAAAAAGCATTTCATTTTCTTAGATACATATGCTAGACCATTGTCTTTATTTGTGCAGGTATACCCATGATGGCCATAACTTCTAATAAATGTGTGATTACTGAATCAACCTTTTCTGAGCTCAGGACAGTTGCCCATTGAAAACCTGAATACGTGTCTATGGTGTGGTGTACATATTTTAATTTACCAAATTCTGTAAAGTGGAACACATCCATCTGCCAGATTTCATTCCTTTGAGAACCCTTTGGGTTACTTCCTGCAACGATGTTTGATTATAGAAAGAGCAAGTAGGGCATCTCTTTATAATATCCTTAGCTTGTTGCCATGTAACAGAAAACTCTTTCTTTAAACCTTTGCTATTGATGTGATGTTTTTTTTATGAAATTCTGAGGCCTGCAACACACTTCCAATCAATAATTGATCAATTTCAGCATTACCTTGTGCTAGAGGACCTGGCAGAGCCGTATGGGATCAAATGTGTGTTATGTACATAGGACAAAGCCTATTCCTCATTATGTCTTGCACCTGGATAAACAATGAAGTTAATTCTGTGTCATCTGGTATGAATTCAGTGGTTTCAAAATGCAAGATAACTCTTTCTGCATATTGTGAATGTGTAACTATATTAAGAGGTTCTTTAAAATCCCTTAGCACCATAAAAATGGCATATAATTCTGCCTTCTGGACAGAATTATAAGGGCTTTGTTCCACCTTACTCAATTCTTCTGATTTGTAACCTGCTTTCCCTGATTTATTTGCATCAGCATAAAATGTACGGGCTCCAGCTATTGGTGCATCATGTACAATTCAAGGAAGAATCCAAGAAGTTCTCTTTATGATGTTAAGTCTATCACTTTTGGGATAGTTGCTATTAATTTCTCCCAAAAAATTAGCACAAGCCCTTTGCCATGGTTCATTGTCTTCCCATAACTTTTTTTTTCATCAGTAGTAAAAGGCACTATAATTTCTGCTGGGTCAATACCTGCTAGTTGACGAAGTCTCAGTTTACCTTTTATAATTAATTCAGAGACTTTTTCCACATAAGTTTTTAATTTTTCATTTGGGAAAGTAGCTCCCAAAGCATAAACCTGTGAAACTTTAAGCAAGCCCCAAATACATGCTTTTCTTTGTAAGAGTTGCCATGATTATGTTGTCTTTTCACAGCGATAGAACACTGACGAAGACAAACAGCCACCAACTTTGTCTGATCTTGTCCATGTTCTATTTTTTATCCAATACCAACTCAATACAAACCTGGTAGCTAAAAGCACTCACATTTACTTTGCTCACGGATTTGAAATTTGAGTGCAGCCAATGGTTTTAAGTAAATCTTTACATTTTGATTTATGTTGATTTGACCTGATAAAATCCTTCAATTAAGTTCAAAAGTATGTAGAAGCTCTTTCTACTTCTCTGTGAACACTACTTTCTGAACACTGATCTTCTCTGAATTGCTACCGTCTGTATTTGCAGGATGGCACACTAAGATGGTGTGGAACAGACACTATGCACAAATGCATACATGTAAACACACACACATATATGTACAAACACTCACATATTCATATACACACAGAAACACGTATATACAAAAACACACCTATAAAATATATACACACACATATATATAAACACACACACATATATATAAATACACACACTCACACACAACATTATGTAGTGGGGAACATTTCTTAGTTCCGATCAAAACTTCTTCTAACTTAATTGTTCAAGCTGCTATTATACACATTCACATAACACATCAAAAAGCTTTGCATGTTTCAGAAACAGCTAGGGAAACCTAAGTGAACATTCTCTTGGGAAAAACTTGGAAGAAAATTGTACAATATAAAGTATTAGTCAACAACTAGAATATTCTGAGACTGACATTTTCATCTAGTGTCAGCTAACATCATATGTTTCCCTGAAAATCAAGCTAAGCATAAATACAAAGTGGGGCCAAGTTGACAAAGTGTCATTGTCACTTGCTGCTTGATTTCCTTTCAACTCCCCTCAAGTTGCGTCCCACACAGTGTCACGCATGGGTTAATTGACACAGCATTTCCTGCTTACACAGCTTACATGCTATCTGATATGAGATGCTTTAAGCCGGACTGAGATGAGCAGTGATGGAGGAGGCGAACAACAATTGGGAGGGCAGATGTAGTGGTGAAGGTGTCAACAGTGCTGATGTCTACTGCTGCTCTGTGTTTCTACAATGTAGTAACTGGATGGCATACATAACCTCCCTATCACTTTCATTTCTACCCCATTGTTTCTGTTTCCTAGATGACAGTACCTTCCCCCCCTCTCCCATGTGAGAATCAAAACTAGCTCCAGCCACCTGGGACTTCTAGGAAATTCTCTTTTTTAGAAGAAAGCATTCATTTGGGGCTTACAGTTTCAGAGTGTGAGTCCATGAGCACTGTGATGGGGAGCAGGCAGCAGGCAGCAGCAGGCAGCAGGCAGTAGGCAGCAGGCAGCAGGAAGCAGGCAGCAGGCAGCAGGCAGCAGGCAGGCACTGAAGCAGTAGTTGAGAGTTCACATCTTGATCCACAAGTAGAGAGTGGAGAAAAGGACATTGGGAATGCTTGAATCTTTTGAAGCCTCAAAGCCAGTCCCCAGCGATACACCTCCAACAAGGTTTCATTTCCCCATCCTTTCCAAACTCTTTCACCAACTGAGGACCACGTTTTCAGATATGTGAACCTATGAGGGACATTCTCTCTCTTTTTTTAATTTTTGGCTGTACTTTCATGAAAAATACTTGCTTTAATTTGTTTTAGGTGAGAATAAAAAAAATAACTGAAACTGAATAATTTATAATGAACAGAATTATACTGGCTCACAGACTTGGATCTGGAACATCTTAGGTCAAGAAACCAGATGATTAATTGAATATGAAGTTCTCGTCTTCTATATGTCTTTGCATCTCTGTAGGTGTGATGAAATTTTGACTAAAATAAACTTGCAGGGAGGATCATGTTTATTTCATTTGCATAGTGCCCTCCATCATTGAGGCAAACCAGGTAAGGATCTCAAGGTGAGAACAGGCAGCATATGGTATCTAAAGAAGGTACCACGGAATAAGGTGCCTTACTACCTTTCTTGTACACTGTAGGCTCACCTACCTGGAGATGACAACATCCTACAGTAGGCTAGTCCTCCAACATCAAGCATCAATTAAAAACATACTTGACAGACATGTCCAGAGATCAATGTGATCAATTCAGTTCTTCACCTGAGGGGTCGCTTTCCAAGGTGTGTCAGGTAGACAATTAGAATTAATTATGACAAAGTCCAAGAAACACCAAACGAGTACAAACTGCTCTTTTGTTACAAGATCAATACTACCCATGAGACTGAAGCCCTCTGATGCAATTTCTCTCTGTCTTTAAAAGTTGCTATGGTGGTAAATAAACTTACGCATACATTCTGGAAGGAACAAATGCTAAAATTACTGCATTACTGATAAGGCACAGTTACTGAACTTCTCTGTCTGTGAGAGGAATCAGCAAATGAAATACTGTTATTGAAATATGTTTCATTACTGTGGACTGAAACATAGTTTCTACTGATTAAAAGAAAAGCACAAATAACAGAAAAGCTAAATTCTTTAGGAATTAGGCTAAGTTAGGGACCTTGTCATTTAAGAGATGGTATCAGTTAAATTTGTATTTGAATGCATGTTTAATCTCACCAATATTACTAACACATTAACAGCAAAGGCAGCAAGTAAATAAAGGCTTTGATGCCCCCTTGTGTGACTATCGCATCTCATTGTCACATTGTCCCAGGAAACTGTTTTAGAATACAACCATACTGAAGTCTTATGGAGAAAAATGATCTACCAAGAATGCAAACTCAGCTAAGGGCTAGATACTCATATACTTCATCAAATAGAATCTAATCTTACAGCATAAAGAACATATAGTATACCATGAAGTTAGCTATTATTTCTGTCGTACCAAAGTCTTGAGATACTGGTAAATCTATAGCATCCACCCAGTAATCAAATTCTTAAATGGAAGAACAGAGATTAGAACTCTCAGTGTCTGAATTCTTACTACCAAGTTTTCTCATACTGCATGAGAAAAACCATGACAAGGCAGACTACTCCATGTCTTACAACAGAATTTGTTCTATAAATAGATAAAGACATTAGCAGGATTTCAATTACAAAAATAAATTATAAATCATTTTTTCTTAAAAGCCATGGAATAATTCAAGATCACCTGTTCTCAAAAGGTAAATAGGAAAACTACACGACTCCTGTCAAAGACCAGCTCTTCTGCTTTAAGAAATTGAGGCAGAGCATAAGAAAATGTGAGTGTACACACTGATTGCCATACTAATTCTGAGTGGCAATGAGACTAAGAATTACTTAACAGTGAGATTCTGGGGAGTTGGCCCTGCTGGAAATAATCAAAGAATACATCTCAGAGCCAAGGCAACAACCATACTTGGAGACTCTGACTGATTTAAGTATTTAGAAAGTCTATAAATTCAAGGGAAATTTTGGACAGTAAATTACTCTTAAATTTACTAGATTTCAGCTCTTGATTTTGCAGTGCTGCCTGCATGTTCTCTATCTATAGTTCTGGGCCAAACAGGAGTGAATTCGATGAAGAAGTTATAGAAGGGAAGGGCAGCAGTACAATAAAAGTACATTGTCCTCCACATACTGAGACCTGTATCTTGTTCTTCTGATTATGGAAATACTGACACAGAGAAGCAAAGCTGTTATTGTGCCTTCCTTATGGAACAAATGTATCTCCCTCCATCTGAAGAAAAATAAAGAAATAAGGAATCCTCTTTCTTTGTGTAAAACCAACGTCTCTGTTTTTCTCATTTTCTTCTTTTTGGAATCAGGAACTACTAATATAGTCATTCAAAAGTTCTTGCATATGTAACACTGTTTAAAGATAACTGTGCAATCCTATCAGTATCTCAAAAAACACTCAAAGAGACCTTGGACTTCATAGCCAAACACAGACATTGCTTATACTAGTCAAAAACAAAACAAAATAACAAAACTTGGAAAGTAGAAAATCTACTCCTATTTACTATGTTACTTGTTTCAGAGGTTCAGTGTTCAACAACATAAAGATGAAGTCAAAAAACTAACAAACAAACAAAAGAATATTCCTATTAAAGCAATAAATAAATGAACAGAAACTGCCTTAAAATATCTGACACTAGATTTCTGTATTGGACAAAGACTGCCAAACACTGTCTTACGGAGACACAAATAGCTAATATAAGAAGTGGGAAAAGTGAAGAAAACAATGTAGGAGAAAAGCAGATTATAAAAGTTGCTACAAAGCACACGAGCACGTGCACACACACACACACACACACACACACACACACACACACACACACAAATATGCATCTGAAGCTGAAAAAATATATGGGCAATCAAACATAGTATTAGTGATTCTACAATGTACCTAAGCCATCAGAAGGAAAGTGACAAAATTGAAGGCAGAATTATTGAAATTACCAAGTGAGAAGCAGAGAGAGCAACAAGATTAAGGAAAAAAATATGAATAGAGTCCAATGGGATAACACACACACATTCTTGAAGCCCAAGAATATAAAAAGATATAGAGAGAATATTTTAAGAAATAATGTTAATTTTTTTCCTAAAATTTGATTAGAGACATGGATGTAAGCACCCAGAAAGTTCAAAGAATGTCAAGTAGGAGAAACATCGACTGTGCTAAGTCCCTGCATTCAATGTTTAGAAAGGCAAAATGGGAAAATCTTGAAAACGGCAGGAGAGAAACAACTTGTCACATACATGAGCTCTTCAATGAGATTAAATAGCATTTTTTAATCACAAACGTTGAGAGCCATAGGACAGAGAATGTATATATTTAAAAATGATTGAAAACAAAAGACATTAACCTGAGATTTTATATCCACGAAAAGACATTGCAAATGTGAGAAATTAAAATATTTACAGATAAATGAAAATAAAAGGAATCCATTACCATTTAATATGTCCTGTGAATACTAAAGAGAGACATTAAATGAAAGGGCATTGGACAGTAACTGCATGAAGTTATCCACTCCCTCCCCTACTCCCATTCCCTCCACACCTCCTCCCACCACACCCCCTCCAATCCTAAGAGAGGGTAAGGCACTTTGCTTTGTGGAAGGTCAAAGGCCTCCCTACTATATCTAGGCTAAGCAAGGTATACATCCAAAGATAATAGGATCCCAAAAAGTCAGTACCTGCTGTAGTGATAAATCCCGGTTCCACTTCCCGGGGACCCTCAGTTTGCCCCAGCCATGCAACTGTCAGCCACATTCAGAGGGACTCGTTTGGTCCTATGCTTGTTCCTTCCCAGTCCAGCTGGTGTTGGTGAGCTCCCATTAGCTCAGGTAAACTGTCTCAGTGGGTGAACTCTTCATGGTCTGAATCTCTTCGTTCATACTCTCACTCCTCTTCAACTGGACCTTGGGAGCTCAGTCCAGTGCTCTGATGTGGGTCTCTGCCTGTTTCCATCTGTAGTTGGATGAAGATTCTACAGTGATATTTAAGATAATCATCAGTCTGACTACAGGGCAAGGCTAGTTTGGGCACCCTCTCCTCTATTGCTTAGTGTCTTAATTTATTTCCAATATACAGAAATATTATTTATCCAAAGCATGAAATATTTTATCAGAATAAAAAAACTAATTACAAAATTTTTCAGCTAGTAACCCAAATGTGAAACAGTTATAGATATGATATAAAATATATATTATCATTTCAAATTAAATACAGAGATTTACCTTTTGTCAATAGAAAATTGGCATGATAATGTCAATATTTGCTCTTCCTCACATTGATTGATACTAAAACATTTCATACTATATTGAAGGTTATAATTTATTTAAATGTGTAATTATACCTCAGATGAAGCATTTTGTCATCTGAAGGTTATCATTTAATTATCAGAGAAGACACTTCCTTTTAGTGACAGCAACATGTAAGATAATAATTCAAAATGTGTGTAACAGGCTCATGTGTGTCAGCACTTTATTCTCAGGTGGTAGCACTCAGGTGGGAAGTCCTGAGAAGTTAGGAGGTGGATTCTAGCTAGAGGAAGCAGGTAACTGAGGAGCAAGCCTTGAAGGAATAGTCAATCCTGATTCCCAGCCAGGTCTATCTCTGCTTCTTGGTGCACTCTATCTCTAGCCAAAGCCAGTCCCACCACCATGGCTTCTCTGCAGGATGGACTATGTTCCTGAAAATAGTAAACTAAAATTCATCATTCCTCCTTTAGTTCATTTTACTGGGTATATTATCACAACTTTGAGAAAATTAATATGATTAATTTAAGTTGATTACTTATATTAATAATTAATATTTACTTTCCCTAGTTTACTGAATCTAGAACACTACCTTGTTTATTACTGCTGCTCACACTCAATGTGAGTCTTCCTTGCTCAGTTAAACCATTCTAGCAACATTTTCATAAATATAACTCAAGATATGTTTCCATAGTGCTTCAAAAATATGTATCTTCAGCAATGAAAATTGACAATCACAGAAATGGAAAATGTTGACTCCATGATTGGCACCTGATGGACTTTCTTTGTTATACTGGCTGCCTGTAGCAACAGTGTATAAAACCAACCTTATTCCATGAAGCAGGCATTTTGGAAAGATGGCACGGGGAAGTCACATGGTTGCTTGTCCCAGTCAGAATTGTTTAATGCCAGCTGTACTATTCCTTCCCCTGGATTGTTTCCATCCAGTTTGGAGTGGAAATGCTGCTGGGATGGTTGGAAGCACAAATCTTCAATTACATTGTCCTGGGAATGGTGCAATCTCTTCTTCCCTGTCCATCAAAGCAGAACTGGAGACATACTTGGGGATCAGGGTTGTGTGGTTTAATGTTTCTTCCTTAAGCCCAGTGAAAGATTTCTTTCTAATTGTCTTGTTCCTATTTTTAGTAGAGTTTGTAGAACTGATGCTATGAAGAAAGAAGCAGCCGGGCAATGGTGGTGCATGTTTTTAATCCCAGCACTTGGGAGGCAGAGACAGGCAGATCTCTGTGCATTCGAGGCCAGCCTGGTGTACAGAGCTAGTTCCAGTACAGCCAGGGCTAAGCAATGAAAGCCTAACCATGGAACAGCTAGAAGGCTGAATCTCAAGAGCAACAAAGTACTTGCATTCTTGACACTGAGTAAGAGGCATCTCTGAGCATCTTGCAGGTCAAGGTGCAAATACTATACAGAAGCCTTTGCATAGATAGTCCCAAAAGAGGTAGGCTCTAAGACCTGTAACTGAGAGCCTCAAACAGAAAATTAATAGAAAAATAAACAGCAGTCCCTTTTGTCAGAGGCTACTCATCTGTTTCCGGCTTCCCAAACACAAATTAATCACATAGAAACTGTATTGATTAAATCATTGCTTGGACTATTAGCTCTAGATTCTTATTGGCTAGCTCTTATATCTTAAATTAACCAATTTCTATTAATCTATGTATTGCCATATGGCTATGGTTTACTGACAAGGTTCTGGGAAATCTGTCTTCTGCAGGCAGCTACATAGCTTCTTACTGAATCTTCCTACTCACTCTCTATATATATCTCTTCCAGCCTGGCTGTATTCTGTTAAGTCATTGGCCACAAGCAGCTTCTTTATTAACCAATAAAATCAACACATATACAGAAGGACTTCCCACACCAAGTCACTGCCTCTTGTGTGGCAGTAAGCATTAGAGGGGCCGTAGTAACAAGAGTGGTGGATTTAGTGATAATGCAGGAGAATAAAAAGAACTGAGGCTCGGGAAAGAGAGAAATATACCCTGCAGAACTTGACCACTGAGGTCCAGAGTGCTTTCAAGTCCTATTCCAAAAAGCTTCAGTGCATCAGGTTAGGTGGTTTAAACACTGGCCAAAGTCAAGGAGTAAGGAATTCTGACAACTAGACCTAGAAGTTGCTTTATCAGCCACTGTCATAGACAGGAGAATCCTGGCTCCCTGAACCTACAAAAGAACTATAATATTTGTAAAGTTGAACTTCCTAGAATGGTAGGTGTGTATAAGATCTGGGTCCCAGTACACTGTAGCAATCCTTTAACCCTTTAAGTCTTTGTCTTGAGTGTTGACAGCAGCTGTAACATTAGAGAGCATCACTTTCTGGGCCCAGATCTCTGCTCCCAAATATGGTATACTGTTCCTTACCTGGGTGATCATATTTCATATCTCCAGAAATAGTGCTCAAAAGAATAGACCTATAAAAGCACACATTCCAAGCTACAGGATTCTATATGACATTTCAGAATATCTTTTATCTACTCAATGAAAAAAAAAGTTCAACAATAGCTAAATATTGAAAAGTCTGTGTAAGCTCATGAGAAATCTTCTTTCCCACAAACTGGTACAAACATCTGAATTGTTATCTATAGCTAGCTTTAAACTGAACTCACTATAATTTAGCTGGTCTTTCTTTAGAACACCATTTACCAATTACCAAATAATAACATGGAGTTTTGACTAATAGTGAAAGCATGGCCTTAGCTTAGGCTTCTTCCCAACTAGCTCTTAAATCTTAAATTGATCCATTTATGTTAATCAATGTTCTGCCATGCTGCTTGTTACCTTTCTTCAATACCATAAATCTGTCTTCCTCTGCATGTGGGTGTTAAATCACTCACATATCCTTCTTTCCCAGAGTTTCTCTCGGGGAGTCCCATCTCTCTTCTCCTGCCTAGCTATTGGTCATTCAATTCTTTATTAAACCAACCAGAACTTGCCTTTGGTGGGAGGGTTACACTGAGATAGGTCTTCAGTGCATATAATGATTATCCCAACATTTCCCCCTTTTAGTACAATGAAAGGTTATTTCCCTTTCATCTATAAACTATATACAATAAGAACAATTGTCAGGTAATAATTACATTCACAATGTCTAGTACATTTGTATTTGGCAACTTTTGAGAAAACACTGTTATTTATCCTATTATGGTGAGTCCAAAATTTTGTACCTAAATAACTCTCTATCATAACTTGCAATAACAACTGAAAATAGCTTTTTAGATCCTAAAACAGTCTTAGAAAAACAACTTAAGCTTTTATGTCTCTCAACCTTTATGAACATTACATCTCTTTTTTAAAGTTTCTTTTCTGAATTTAGTAACAAGGAAATCTGTAGCTATAACTATCTAGTCTTCAATCCAATCAGAAAACCAAGAAGGATATAATATTACCTTAGTAAACAGGAGGTACAGAGCAAACAACTTGCAGAACTACATAAAAGACAAAGACAGCTGGCTACCTAGACAATCACCCAAGTTTCATCTGCATTGTTTGAACATCCATCTTTTACCTACAGAATATCTGTCAGACTTTTCTGTGAAGCAGGAATTTAGCAGGACTAATCTACCTTGTCTTGCAAAAGTTTAGCAGTTTACTTCCTTTGTGTTCTGTTTGTCCAAAATGGATGGCATCCTGTCAGCAGTCAAGGCAAGGGCAATTTCTTGCCCAGTGGCTAAGTTTACCACAATAAAATCAAACTCCATATGGAAGTTCTTTGATGTCCATAATCCTTTTTTGAAGTAGATTGGTGTTATCAGAGGCAGACGTGTCTCACTCATGGAAAGCCTTATGTTTTAGAAACATCTTAAATGCCATATTTTCTGTAGATAACTGAAGTATTTGAAGGCCATCTATCTATTTAGAATATATAATACAATCTTGAAAACACACTGAACATGATTACATGTTTGATTATTACAAATGACTACTAGCCCACATTTCTTAATTAACTAAATGGTTTATAATAATAGTTTTAAGTGAGTTGCATAGGTACAATACATTAAACAACAGTAAAAACACAAAAACTATGTTGTAACAAAACCAACCTTAAATTTTGATCAATATACAAAATCCATACCAATGTAAAATATTTGAAACTACTAGTTCTTTTTAGTCTAAAAGTAGATTAAATCTACCATTTTATACTTACATTCCTATATCGCCCTTTGTTACTAGATAGTCCTATATAGAGAGAAGATGAAGGAAATAAAGGAAAGAGAGGAAAGAAAGAAAGAAAGAAAGAAAGAAAGAAAGAAAGAAAGAAAGAGGAAGAGAGAGTTACCATTTTTTTCTGTGACTGTCCTTACACATTTTCTTTTCTTTCATTTAGTAAATGTTTCTCTGTTTAATAAAATTGTACTTCACAATGTACAAAAAGATTGTCCCTGTTGTAGGAGGAACGGGCTGTGTCCCACTGCCCGGCTAGCTTAACCCCCAAAATAATCACACAGAAACTGAATTAATTAAATTACTGCCTAGCCATTAGCTCTAGCCTCCTATTGGCTAACTCTCACATCTTGATCTAACCCAGTTCTATTAATCTGTGTTCACCACAAGGTCATGGCTTACCGAGAAAGATTCTAACCAGCGTCAGTTTCAGGCAGGAGCTTCATGGCATCTGCCACACTTCCCCTCTTCCTAGCATTCAGTTCAGTCTACTCTGCCTAATTTCTGCCCTATCAAAAGGCCAAGGCAGTTTCTTTATTCAACCAATGAAAGCAACACTAGAAAGAAGGACCTCTTACACCATGTCCCGTTTTTCTTTTCAAACAAAAAAGAAAGGCTTTCACTTTAACATAGTAAAATTAGATATAGCAAAACAGTTATCAAGCAAGAATTACAGTTACAATATTTAGATCTATTTTATCTTTTATCATAACAATGGAAAACTATAACTATCTATCTATTCTTTAACTCCATCAAAGACTCCAGAAGGATATAATATTACCTAAGTAAATGAGAAGTAAGCAACTCCAAAACTCTAGAGGTGATAGAGACATCTCACTTCCTGGACAGTCACCCAAAGTTATTTTGTGTTGTTGGGGCATCCATCTTCAGCCTACAGGCCCATAGTATCCAGCAGACTTTTCCGTGAAGCAGGAAATTACAAAGACAGTTTAGTCACTTTCTTCTGTGTCCTGCAGAATGTCTCACTGACTCTTTCATGAATCAGGAACCCTGAAGGATCATTTTACCTTTACAAAAGTTCAGCAGTCCTCTCTCTGTGGGTTCTTTGTGTCCAGTTTATGTAACACTCCAGGCAAGAGCAGTTTCTTGCCCAAATGGCTAACCAACTCCATAAGGAGCCTCTTCGATGCCCATCTTCCTCTTGAAGTAGATTGGTGCTGCCAGGAACAGATGTGTCTCATTGTCATGAAAAGCCCTAAGTTATTAAAATATTTTAAATACCATATTCTTTGAAAGATATGAAGAATGCCTTTCTAACTGAAATATATCTCTGTGTATCTAGAAAATCTAACTAACATGACTACAAGCTTGACTATTATCGATGAATATCTTTTAATAACTTATATTTCCTAGTTATACATTACATTTTTAAATGAACTACACAATCACAATACCTTAATCAAGAGCAGAAATATGCATATAACAAGATTGACCTTAAATTTATATCAATAAAGCAAAATCCATAACAATGCAAATTATTCATATCTATATCATATCTCACTTTAAATGTAAAAGAATATTTATAAAAAATTTTTGGGAATACGGACATGGTTATTTCTCTCCTAATTTCTTCCTGCTGTAAGGGGGCACTGTTAATCAGGTCTTTCATGGTGTATCCTGTATGCTAGGTTCATCTCAGTCGGCAGTTGAGCAAAGTAAGTTTTTGAGGGTATTTACTAGCAACCTTTCAGGAGGGCGTGGTCTATCATACCATATTTACCTGGAGGCAATACACAGGCTCTCATCTTCTGTGAAAACAAAAGAAGAACCTCTTTTCCAAAGCACAATATCCTTAGACCCAAATTTTGAAGTCAAGATACCTTTGTAATATACATGTTGGTTTAGCATGGCCCATACAATAAAATGTCTCTTTGTACTTAGCTCCTTTACAGTCAAAAAATTTAAAGAAAACACAATAATACACATAATCCATACCCTTTGTGAAATTTCCATTTATACATGGCTTATTTTTCTTTTTTTTTTTTTAATCTATGACTATCTGTACTCTGTCTCTTTAAGGACTTTACCCTCTTTTTTAAAAAGCATTAACTTTATTTTATGACTCTCTATACTCTTTTTCTTTTCTCTCCCAAGCCTATGTAATTTATCTAACAATATGACCCATTTAGAGGTCTTTTATGTCTGAATCTGTCCTATTGCATTGTCTGTAATTCTCTACTGTCTTGAAGAGCTTTTAAAATGTTAAGCAGCTTGGTTGCAGCTGCTCTGGATGTTGGCTCCTCCTCTCTCCAATTTCAAAATGGTGGACGTACCATTTCTGCTAGTTCTGGGGCCACCAGGTAGGAGCCGCTGTCAGCACTCTAATTCTGAGAATGAGTATGCAGCACATATACTCTTATTATCTGAATTACAGCCAAATCTTCCACTAAGAGCAATGCACAGCCTGGAAACATCTCTGTTTTGAGGGGCAGGAAACCACTATGCTTTCCTGCTTGTGCACGCCTAGTAAACCTGATCCCACTGACTGCCCAGGCAGGGAGTGCTGAGACATTGGCATGGTCTCAGAGTACTTTCTTCCCGATCCTGAGAGGGCACACAAACATCCGGTCCCATAAAAGCCATTGAAATGCTTCATAGCCGGAGTTCGCACTGGCGGCACAGCCCAGCAAACAGCAAAAGCACTTAAGTGCTACAATTGGTGCCTCAACGTGGTCAACTGACTCCACGTAAAATCTGAGAGAGCTTCAAAAAGAACACAGAGTTTAACAGAGTTTTTGCTGTTTGCTGGCGTGGTGCCACAGAAAGTTTTTCCTGACTCAGCAGCTGTACCAAAAAAAAAAAAAAAAAAAAAAAAAAGTTTTAAAACGCAGCTTCCTGGGCTGTGCTGCCAGTGAGAACTCCGGCTATGAAGCATTTCACAGCAGCTTTCAGTTGATAATAATCACTTAGCTAAGGGTGAGGGCAGTCTTTGTTCCTAGCCCCAACTTCCATGCTGAGATTTTGTCTGGTTTGACCTTGCATAGGCCTTCTGCATGTTCTCACAGCTGCTCTGAATTCATACGTGCAATTACCCTGCTGTGTCCAGAAAACAGATTTCCTGTAGCCATTCACTACCTCTAGCTCTTACCGTCTTCCTGACACCTCTTACATAAAGATCCCTGAGTCTTTGGAGGAACGAGGAGGGCATTCACTGATTCTGAAAATGAAGCAAGACAGTATTAAAGAGAGAAATGGGGGAAAGAAATGACCTCTTAAGCACAGATTTTTACACTTTCCCAAATCTGGTTAAGAAATGAGTTATCCGGTTTCATCTGGTTCCACACTTTCTCAACAATGTAGACATTTAATGTGTTCTTTGTAAACTAATTATTCTGTAAGAATAAGAGAGGCTAGCAAAGAAACTTAAAATAATTAAATGGAACATGTTATCTGACATGCAAATGTGCTTTAGTTTTGTCCCACTAGGTTGTAGGCTTTGTTATGATTAAAAATGTCAAACAACATTTTGCCTGCTGGGAGTATAGGTTTTGCATCTCTTTTTCTCTGTCTTGCTCAAAGCCCATTGCTGCATAATTCATGTGTCACAGCAGCCCTTGGTTGTTGTTGTCTTAAATTACAAACTATGAACCCTATGGTAGTATTTTACTAGATTTTCTTGCATGTACTGGTTTTTAAACATTTATAGAATAAAAGAACACAATGAGAAAGTATTTTTGGAAGATTGTTCTCTAGTGCCCAGCTTTAGGACTGAGAATAATCTGAAATCATTGATGAAATGAACACTGGTAATCTTCATCCTATGGAATTTATGAGATTTTCCTTTATTTTCAACCTAATCCACTAGTCTACCAGTAAATTATACTATTGTCTCTATTCCTTTCTTCTTTCCTCTCTTCTTATCACCTCCCTGTAGTGAGCCTCCTGCACCTAGTGATAGGTGCCATGGTGCAAGATCTCCCAGTGAAATTGTGGGTGTTGTGTTAAACCCTCCATCTCACTGCAATTATCCTATGGGCCCTGTGTGCTTGAACAAAGTTGGTATATGTTTGTCATGTGCTAAGGCTTCTGGAGAAATAATTCCCTTTCTAATAGGGTATTCAAGAATGCATATGTGAAAGACAATTCAATATCCCTGAAGAAAATCAACAGATCTGGGGACAATGAAGTTTTAAAAATAAAGTTTCCAATTTCTGTAGATTATTCAATAACTTTTCAGAACAGACACCAGTACTGTAACTTTCTCTTTTTTTGGCAGCAGAGACAAGGTTGCTATGAGGGTTTAATGACATGTATTTGCCAACAGCACATATTCAGTATTTGTTCAGTATTAAGTTTATGCAAAGTAGGAGTTACCATAACCCCAGTGAAGAGAATTAGAAGGCAGTTTTCTTAAGAAAGGAATTAATTATATCAGGCAATTTATTAGAAGTATAAAGTATTAAAGGTTTACTCTCATATCTGTGACTGGCAAATGAGAAATATTACAGCATACCTTCTAGAATAGCTGTAATCAAGAAAACAAAACAAAATATTGGGGAGGGACTAAAGAGGTGACTCAGTGGGTAACAAGAACTTGCTCTCACAAGCACAAAAACTTGAGTTTACATCCTTGAAACATACATAAAATGTGGGCATAGATATGAATACTTGTAACCCCAGTGCCAGAAAGAAATGGAGAGAGAGAGGAGGACGCCTGAGGCATGTTAGCCATTGGGCTACCATTGGATTGAGTGAAAAATCTTACCTCAAAGGAATAAAGTGGAAAATGATAGAGCAGAGCATAGGACTACCTACTCCGGCCTATGAACTCATGCAGGGGTGAGGGACACTTGTATAAACAAACACACACACACATACATACAGAGACACACATATATACATTGTACTGACATATACTGCACACCAATATAATACATACATTTACTCACAAAAAAGTAAGAATTAAAACATTGGTGATGAATATGAGAAAAAAACACACTAGAACTCATGCTCTTTGTTTATTTGACTATTAAATAGTGTAGCTACTATAGAACTTACTTTGACAATTAGTCAAATTTCAATGGGGTTGGGGACATATATAACCTAGCTTTTCACATGCAGGTATATATTCAAGACAAGTAAAAATATATGTCTACATGAAAAAAAATTGCCTGGCAATAGTCATCAGGTATTGTACATGATAATGCAATATAGACATAACCCAGATGCTTATTTATATGAATAAAAATGACATAAGTCTATGATAGAATATTATTTGGTTATGTAAAATAATGCATAAGGTAGTAACTCTACTAATCCACTGAGACCTTATGAGAATGTTTGAAATCTCTTCTCTGTTTCCTACAAACCACTGCCTATGACAAAATTGAATTTCTAATGTCATCACAGTAGATTAAGAGCAATAATAGAAAAATAAATTTGATAACAAACTTTAGTGAAAGAATGTCAATGTTGTGTCTCTAAAAAATAAAATAGTCTTTCCCAATCTGTCTTTTTTGCAGCACATGTCTACCTCTCAAAATGACGGGACCAAATGGATCAGGAATTGTAGCACCATATCACACAGTTATCAGAGATGCTTAAACTTTTCCTGCTCAGAAGAACCTTGCTTATCTGAGAAGAAGCCAACATCAGCACAAGCACCCAGTAGCCTGCGACTAGAAAGTACTCAGCAAACACAAGATCAGAGATGGTCCATGAAATTAAAACAATCAATGGCCAGTATTAAGCTAAAAATTGTTTCGTGTCTCATTTCTTCACTTGAATATTAATTTTATCAATTGATATCAGGAACCCAATTATTTTCTATTTTTATAGTTAGTAAAATTACATAATTAAATTAAATTTAACAGCACAGCTAAGCACATTTCTGACACAGTTATTTACCGAATATCTTCTTTTATTCATATTATTTTGTTGTGTTTTTTTTTATTGTCTGTAGACATTAACTGACTTGAAACATTTAAAAGTGTTTCCTAAAAGCTGTGCATTTTTCTTAAGGTTGAAATTTGTTGAACATTGATTAAATTATACAGATCTGAAAACGAAAGTAAAATAAAAACAAAAGAAAAAGAAAACATTTTCTGAGAAAAATAAGATTTTCTTATAAAGTTTAGAACTTTTTGCTATCTTTATTAAATATAATCATGTGCATGTGCACACATGTGTGTGTGTTTAATTTATTACCTTTTAGCATCATACAGTTATGAACTATGCAATACAATGACTATATTGCAAGCTGCTTTCCTTTGGAACTTTATCAGTGAACCCATTATCACCTGCAACATCCCTGCCGCCTTAGTTCTAATTCCCAAGATGCATTTCTTGGAAGAATAAGAACACCAAATCTCTAAGCTATGTCAGTAAAAGGCAGAGGGCAGAGGGTTGCTGCAATCCTGTTAAGAAGCTCAGTTTTCAATACTGTTTTGACTTGGCCCAAATAGAAGAGAGAGATTGTTTCACATGGCTCGTACATTTGTAATATCCTCGAGATACAGATCTGTTATGCTGTCATGACTCACTAGCATCCTCCCTGCTGACAAGTCACAAGCTCTTCCATTTCACCCTAACTCATGCAAAGTATCTATGTCCACACTGGTATGCAGCATAAGGAAACTTAACCTAAGAACAGCATTTCTAATGCTTCTGATGGCAAATCAACTTTCCTTCCAAAGCTGTCTCCTGAGGATAAGCAATTATGATTGTTCCAGCGTTTCTTTCTCAAACTGAGCCCTTATATGAAGAGAGGTAAGCAAATGGCAAGACAGGCATGTGTAATAAAACAGTGAAGATAAAATGGTCGAAAGATTAATACAGAGGACAGAAAACAAGAAACTCAGACCAGACCTGAGGAAATTCCTTATTCATGTACTGTATTCCAGTTTTGGCTTTGTTTATGAGTACAATAAAAAGTAGCTTGAATCCTAACTTATCCTACATTAAACTATATTGTTTAGTTGAGTATTTTAATTTCTCAGAGATTTTCATTTCCTGTTAATACCATAGACATATAGCTTTTAAAGGGTATTTTAAAAATAAATGCAAAAGAAAAAACAATATAATATAATCAATAAATAGTCCCCATTAATACATTTATTTTCCAAGAAGTATACATTAGCACAGTTTCAGTTGTGTGATTTGTTTTAATTTTTACCTGTTTTTTAAAATTTATTCTCAGTATATTTATATGTGTATTTATTTATTCAGCAAATATCTATTGCATATCTGTTTTGTGTCAGATGCTGCTGCGGGACAATGGTCTTGTAGCCTGTCTCTTATATTGTATTGTTTTAATAAAACACCTATTGGCCAGCAGCAAGGCAGGAAGTATAGGCGGGGCAACCAGGCAGGAAGTAGAGGTGGGGTGATGAGGACAGGAGAATTTTGGGAAGATGAAAGACTCAGTCTGCAGCCCTCACTGAGACACAGAGGAAGCAAGATGAGAATGCCCCACTGATAAAGGTACCATGCCACATAGCTAAAACACACAAGAATTATGGGATAATTTAAGATCTAAGAATTAGTTAATAAGAAGCCTGAGCTAATAGGCCAACCAATTTATAATTAATGTAGGTCTCTGTGTGTTTCCTTGGGACTGAACGGCTGTGGGACTAGGCAGGACAGAAATCTCTGTCAAAAAGATGCTCCACTTGGAGGTGAGAAAAGACAATCAGAAGCTCAGAAAACTGTCAATGAGGTCTGAGGGAGGATAATCAGCCCAATAATTACCAGAAAAGCTAAGCAATGGAAGAGAATAAGTGCTGACAAGGAGTAAGTAAGAGGTGCTCTGAACTGAAGGATCACTTTCAGCATGATACAACAAAAGCAAAGACTAAATTAATATTGATTGTATGATTATGAATAAATTTAAAAGAAACAAACAAAGAAAACACTCTGTTTTTCTATAAAACATTTAATTTTTTCATACAATATATTTTGATTATATTTTTCCTCTTCGATGCCTCCGAGGTTCTCCCCACCTCTATACCCACCCAAATTTATGCTTTGTATCTCTGTATTTCAAAAATGCCCCTCAAAACCATCAAAATGAAAGACAAAATATAACAAAACACAGTAAAACAAAGCAAAAAGTTCTCACACGTGAGAAATACGGAGTTTATTTTGTGTTGCCCGGCTGCTCTAGGGCATGTGGCCTGCCCTGGAGTTGGTATACACAGTGACCTTCCACTGAAGAAAACTGACTTTTTATCCATGTCTGTCTCATCTTGTTCTCTGCATCTCAGCGTTGATTGATGTATCTACATGCCACCGTTAGGTTGTGCCATTGGGAATTTGTGGGGAAGAATGTGTATCTTCTACCCAAGCAGTCGTCTTATATAGTCGGGATAATAAATTATACTCAGATGCCCTGCCTGAGTGGTCTGCCATGCCCATTATCTGAAAAGTAGACGTCAATATCCTGTATCTCACCGCATTCTTACACACTACACCACTCTGAAACACTTTACAAATGGTTGTGAAAATGTCTGTTGGCCTTTCAACAAAAGCTTCAAGTCTTTAAATGCAATATTGTACCAAGGGGTTTGAAAGTCTTATTAAAATTTGGTATGCTACCCAAAAGTGTGAAATGAATGCTGTGATGTTAACGTACTTATGGAATAGTATGTTAAGGTGTTATGGAATATTATGGGATATTTAATGTTTTATTACAAAAGAAAAAGAGAGAAGTATAAACTATCACATTGTTTCCCCACATATGATATGGTTAAGGAATGTATAATTCGATAACAAATGGCGTCCTACTTTTAAGCAAGCTCTGAAGTCTGAGGAAGCAGCTGCTTGAAGGGTGCAGCTTGCAAATGATTGTACACTGGGGCTAACGAAGAAATTGGGTAGCTCATAACATACCCAATGAATTGAGGTAGCTGGTGCACATTTGAGGATATATACCATGCTTCTCCAGAGTTCTATTCAACTGCTAGGCAGTGTTTTCTACATTCTTCTAGTATTTCACACAAATAAATGGAGATGAACAGACTCAATATTTGTACTGTTTTCACATCGATTCTTGACATAGCAATAACTTAAAAGAAACACTTTCTTTATTATTTCATTTTATTACTATTTTATGTGTATGAGTGTTTTGACTGCATATATGGCTGTGCACCACTTGCATGCTTGGTGTACACTAACACCAGAAGAGGACACCAACTCTCCTGAATCTGGATTTACAGATGGTTATGAGCCATCATGTGTGTACTGGGAATGGAATCCCAAGCACCAATGCTCTTTGCTGAGCCACCTCTCTAACCAAAAGAGGCCACTCTTCCAACATGTAGATTGTAGAAATGATTCTGTAAATTTCACCTTCAAAACCTACACATGTACATACTGCTTTGAGTGGGCTGAGATACATTTAATTAACTTTATTCAATTACTCAATACTCATTTTATGAAAACTAACATTTCTTATTTCCTTTTCAACTACTGAGTGGTGTGAGATTAATAAACTAGTGGATTAGTACTTAATTAAGTTTATTTGGCAAAAAATGATCAGAGAATAGATGCCTAATTAATCATAACAGCAAGTATTTGGGAGTTTTAAGGACTTTCATTTTCTAATTGATTTTATCAAGTATGTGAAACTTCTCATCTCCAGGCCACATTATCATTAGCATGGACAAAATGACTTGAGAATTACGTTGGGTGGCAACTATCCTGGTCACTACATTTCCCCTCGGTACTCAAGAACAACTCATCATCTATGAGAATGGAAAGTATGATGAATCCCTAGCAAAAGCTGAGAATGGCTAGCCCACTCTGGGACTCCTGTCTCTACACAGGCTTCCCCATCTCTGTGTCGGAAATAGTAATCTTTTGGACATTTCTCTAAGTTTACTTTTTAGGTATGTTCTCTTTTGACAATTCAATTTATTTTATTTTACCTTATCACCAGCAACCAATTCTATAACAATGGAGTGCAACAACAATAAAGCCATACTATTTTAGATTATTGGCAAACCTTAAAGCTGTAAAATGAACATTAAAATCAAGTGTCA
Source organism: Ondatra zibethicus (assembly GCA_004026605.1). Classification (NCBI taxonomy): domain Eukaryota; kingdom Metazoa; phylum Chordata; class Mammalia; order Rodentia; family Cricetidae; genus Ondatra; species Ondatra zibethicus. The sequence continues at coordinate 46,351 of PVIU01001745.1, forward strand.
AAGCCAATTTGATAAGTCACTTGGTAATTAATTTTTCTCTAATTCACTAAATATACTACTTATTAGAAAAAGGAATGCCACAAACACAAGTTTGACCAGACAACGTGGCCAAGAACAATGACAGGAAAGGAGATAATTGAGTTTGGAAGAAGTCTTGTCAACAATTTTTTATTTATTGAAAAGTTTACTGTTTTATTATAGCACGCACTAACTTAAGGCAAGCAGGTTATAATCACAGCTTCAGTGGCAGCTACATTGATAACAGAAATATGAGAAAAATGAGAGCTGTGGCTTCACCTTTGCACCAACTAACAGAATTTTCTCACCCAGCTTCTTTCTAATTCTCTAAGAACAGAGGCATGCTAGGAGTCACTTAACCGTTTGAAAAGGAATCCACAATAAAGAAAGTAAAGCAGGGAGGACAAGAGCCTGTTGTCTGTCTGTCATGAGCAGCACTGTCTTACAGCCACATACCCCTCAAGTTTTATTTATGGAGAAAATATGAGCTAAACATAAAAAACTCTATACCTTTACCTGCTCCAGCTGTTGCTTCTGCCTCCCTACTCACTATTCCACACGTCTTCTTCCTTTCTCCATATACCTAACAGGTTGCTTTCACTAGCCCATCTTTGTTTTTTCTTTTCCTAGATAAAGCTTTTGATTCGAGTAGTTACATACCCATTTTTTTTTCTGCTCAGATTTTTACAACTGGTCAGGAAATGGTAACAGCAGTGTTAGAAATGGTTTCTTAGTGGCTAAAGACACTGTGGTCTCCGCCCACCCTCTGTATTTTTATTGCAGCCCTAGCAAAATTACTTCACTTCTCTAAGCTTCAGTTCTACCATCTCTAAAATACTATAGCTTTTCAAGATTTCTGTAAGAATAAAATATATAAAAGCCTAGCACAGAGTAAATGTGGAAGAAACACCTTCACTTCCCCTGTAATTGTAGTCTTTTGTAGAAGAGAAACAAAAAGGAGTTGGTATTAAAAGGTTAGTTCTACTCGCTATAGGGTAATGCAAGCGTGTCTCAAGGACACAGGAAAAAGTTAATTGATGTCTGGGACATTCCAAGACCTTTGCTTTAAAAATCTCAAATATTCTTTAGATGAAAGGTGGTATGCCATGTGGTTAAGACCTCAGACAGATTAAAAAAGAGACAATTTTGGGACTATTCAATGAATTAGACAAGTGACTTATTGTGGATTTTATCTATAAAACAGAGATGATAAAATGTGTGTGTGTGTGTATGAGAGAGAGAGAGAGAGAGAGAGAGAGAGAGAGAGAGAGAGAGAGAGAGAGAGAATTAATTACCTTTAAACTGGTGAATGGATCAGTGGGCGTCTATGGCCAAGGCTGAAAACCAGAGTTCCACCCCAAGGACCCACATGGCAGAAGGAGAACCATATGACTTTTACTCTCTTTCTCTCTCTCTCTCTCTCTCTCTCCCCTCTCTCTCACACACACAGACATACTTCATGCATATAAGTAGATAAATATTTGACATAAATTTAAAATTTGTTAAAGCAAAGTCCTTTGTCTCAGTGCCTGGTATGTATGAACACACTTTTTTTTCTCTTCATGTAGTGACAATAAATACAATATTAACATTATAAAGTATACAAACCATGCTGACACATTGAAATACTTAGAAATTTTTATATAAACATTGAATGAAGTTATTGCTAAAATCATTGTGGACATTTTCCATCATTGACATGGAAGTTTAATATACTGTATGATGCCAGATATTACCCAGTGATATACTAGTTAATACTTTCAAATGTTGCCAGACATTTCTTCAGACTTCTGAAGAAAACATGTCCTGAACCACTTCTCTCTTTCAGTGCAGCAGAGGGTGGTGTATTTGGTATAAATTTAGTCTTGAACAACTTCACATACTACTGAGGTCTCTCAAGATTGTCTGAAATGCAATTTCAGGAAAATGGACAGTACAGAAGACAGAGAGGTTCAGTGTTTACAAAGGAAAAACCAGTTCATCTCTTGGAAGAGCATGTATAAAACAGAAAGTAGGCTGATTATAGAGTAGATAAAAATTGCTTCAAAGACACACTAGGTATTTTAATTTTCCATTTTCAATATCACATTTGGCTCTAAAAGCATGATGCAGAGTCATCTACGATCAGCTTCTCAGGATCCAGAAGAAATTTCCAATGTGTATAGAATTCAATAATTAATAATAGTAAATGACAGTCATTCCTAAGAGGAGGGAAAATCGTATTTTTAGTGAGAAAATGCCACTAGATGTCAAAATCGAGATGAATCAGATACCGAAAATAGCTGACAAACTGTTGTTGCATTTGTATAGTTTCATAACTATTATCATTACTATTGATGCTAGGGAGAAAAAATCCATAAGTAGCTTTAAATAGATATGAATCCCTTGACTTATAATAATAGCATGCTAAGCAAGGTGGACTGGTTCATGAATGTTCCCTAATAAACCTTTGTTATCCATTTATTCAGGCTCTCATGGATTCACATTGTTGCCCGTGGGTCAATATTTGGAAGTATTTTCACATTTGAAGTGCCTTCTTCCCAGATGACTCTATCTTGCTTCATGTTGACAAAACACTAACCAGTACAAACTGGCAGCACCATCAAATATGTCTCTTTAAGACATTTTCAAAACTGCATGAATTGGAAATTAATGTACAAAATATATATTTTCACTTAAAACACAGTAGTGGTTTGCTTTCCATACTTCTTGATGGGGTAGATAATTGAAGATGAATTTGTTTTGAAGTTTTGAAGTTTTGCCCCAGAAGTAGTTCTCTCTCTCTTATTGCTACCACAAAGGATTATATAGGAAAAATTGTATTCATTGCTTGCATAAAACAAAAGAAATAGCTGTAGCAGTTTAGATTCAATTAATTCTTTCAATAATAGAGATAAAACAATGTTGTTGTATTATGCTTGTAGCCCATTATATTGTTATGGCTGAAGTTACTTTTTTTTTCTTTTTTAGCTAAATGTCAGCTCTACATAACGCTGAAAGTATTTCCTAGATTATAGAGAGACAACCTCAGGGGAATGGAAACAAAGATGCAGATAATGAGGGAAGACATCTCTTTTCTTATTTTAAAGAGAAAGAGGAACCTTTTCTGCTTGACAAAACTAGAATAAAGATATGGAATATAAAACTCTTAAGTTAGTTCAGTATTATTTCCAGTTCAAAGTCAAACTGATGCTTTTGCATGACAAACCTCAATAGCTGAAGAATCAAGTAATCAGGAATAAGTCAATGAGACAGCTGGTAAATCACAACCTCTCTGTGTTGATTTTTTTATTTGGAAAAAATGAATTATAGCAGTGTAACCTTAAAGATTCAGTGAACTGATGGGTATCTTATATCTTGAGAAGTCATGAATTATAATATGAAGTTTGGGGCACTGTAGATTATTCCTGAAATTATCTTAACATTATAAATATAATGGGCTTTAGTTCTAGATAATAAAAGTATCCCCAGAGTAGTTCAGTAGTAAGAAAGAATATTAGCCAATTTACCTTTATGTTCTTAAGATGGGTAAACATCCCTCTCATTTCTTTAGAATATATGGTTTTTATGTGAATAACTTATTGTTTGTTTGCTTAATACAATAGAAAACCTCATGGCCTTTTATCGGACTAAAAGCCGTCTCATGTGTCAACGGAATCTCAGGAAGCCTGGCGTTCTTTTAGAAAATGGAAGCAAATACTCACCCAACAGTTCTTAGTTACAACCTCCAGCATCCTCCAGCATCGGCCACTCCCACAATGGGATAAATTTCCAGTCTTAAAGTACTTCCTCTTTGTCTACAGGTAAACAACCTGAGGCTGAATGGCTCAGTTAATGTGGCAGTGGCTTCACAGGTAAGAAATTATGAAGATGCTTACGGTGATTATTCTGCATGAGAAACAAACCAATTTTCTTTCTACATCTGGCCTTGGCATGTCCCATAAGGCTAGGCCTTAGTCTTTCTTTAGAAGTCCATGTACGTACGGAGGGAATGGGAGGGAAAGAGAAAAGGAGAGAGAGAGTGATCCTAGATAACTATTGTGAGCAAAATGAGGACCTAGGCAAAGGACAGATGAACATTGCCATTTTCAGCAGCATAATACATAATCAACTACCAGGTTATTGCCTGCATAACCTCCAAATTGCCAGTTGGCTACTTTTTTATAAGGAGGCTGGAGGTGAAAACAAAAATGTCATGGGGTCAGTCCTCCCACATCAAAGTCGGTTCTGGTTCTCTCCAGTTCAAATGAAATTAATTGGAAGGTACATTCAATTAAAGATTTAATGATATTGTTTGAAAATATTAGTATTAACATTATCATTGGCATGACCACAAACAAAAGGGTCAGATTAATGAAGCCATTGAACCATTCTTTTTGTAGTTTGAAGAAAGATGTATGTGTTTGTATGACTGTATATATTGTATATGTGCATGTCTGTGTGTACATGTGTGTGTGTGAACCATTAACTGTTAAAATAATACTGCAATACTATTATTATGAATAGGATTCCTATGTGGTGGCCAAGATAGATTTGTCTATTACTGGTCCTTTTCTGTACCTTGGTCACCTGTCAAATACCTCAGAAGTCATGGAGAAGCTCAGGTGAGAAGCTGTGTGTGTACATGTCAGTAAAAATGCTCACATGTGTGTGTACACTATTAGAAGCATCACATTTAGTTCTTTACTTGAATCTTTGGAATATCTCTTGATGTAAGAATTATCAGTCAGGTATATCAGTCACTCAATATACAATTGTTGCTCTCAGGAGCTACCAACATCTAGCGTGAGGCTTACTAGGCTTATAAATTCAAGGTAATTAAAGAGGAACTTTCTAAAAAGTCATTATCATATAGTGTGTTTCCTAACCTTCCTTCAGTCCCTGGAAGGGGTCACTCAGACTTTTATGATGCCTCAGGCTATATATAGGCCAGTGACATAATCAGCAGGTGCAATGTTTGCACATGCATTGTTTCCTAGAAACCACATTTCAAGATGAGAACAAAGCAAAGAAGCACACAGTGAAAGAAATGAACAGAGGAATGCTGGGAGTGTAAATAATGGAAAAGTGCCTCAGAAAGCAACAGAAATAAGACCATTGAGCACAATAGACAGCTTGAATCAGAAAACAAGACAAGTAGATGCCGCTTATCACTTCACAGTTGTACCTTTTCTCCATCTCATATCCAGAAAATTTTGGATGGCAGTAACGGGGTCCTCATCATAGCCCTTCTCTGCTACAAGGAAATGGCTATACTTATGCTTCCTCCTCTGTCCCCAGGGACGTGCTTGTGCTCCATGGACCTCTCACAAGGTCCACATTCTGGAGCAATCAATTTGGTTGACACCAAAATGCTGTGAAGTTGGTTACAGCACTCTCCACATATTGAGGGTAATCACAAGACTCATTTTGCAAATCGTGACACCTGAGCATGAACAAAATGTGAGAATATGCCTAGAGAAACAGATGTAAAAGCAAACCCCATCACAAATATAGTGTGAAAATCTAAAAGGTCAAGATCCTTTAGTGGTCTGACCAAGACAAGGGGTCCAGTTATCCTCATCAGGCATATTTATAGTTTGATTCTGTTACATCCTGACTCTGTTCACATTTTTATCAATACTGAGTGCAATTTTACAAAATCACATATGTAATCATACAGCTGCAAATCAAAACTGTCCCATAACACTATGTAAATAATGACCAAAGCTAGACCCAAAAGGTAAGATATGCAGTTAGGGTCCTGTTAGCAAGAAAAAAGCAATGTGTGCAAATTCGGGAGTTGCTTATTTTGACTCCAGGTCATTTATCAAAGGCATTTATGTCTTTGTAGCTATTAATCCTGATGTCACAAACCTGGAGCAAGTGAAAAGCAGAGCTGAACTAAATGCCGCCCCCCACCGTGAGCAAAGACGCATGATGGCCGACAGGGTTGGTGAGATGCTCTGCAATGCTGTGTTACTCTTGTGACTCTGAATGAAACCGGGCTAGAATCTTGAGAAACACTTCCATGCATGAAGCTGGATCTCATATCTAAGGAGATGTTTGGGAAACATGGAAGGTTGGGAAATATGTTTTTTTTTTCATGTTTCAAGATGATATATCCAAGTATTCCATTCTTCCTTACCCACCTTATCTCTAGAGTGCAGGATTTGGGACAGGGGAAGGCAATCTATTGGTTGGCACTGTTTTCACATTTTATTATAGAGCTACTGTTACCAGACAGCTAATGACTATGAGGATGGACTCAGGAATCAGGAAGACTTTTAAATATGATTTATCAATTATTTAATATATCTGGCCTTCATCATGAATGCATATGTTGAGTACTAAATTGAGGGGTCTGTAAGAGGAATATATAGACCCCACATGTGGACCTCATATAAATTTAATTTTGAAAAGGCTTGATATTATAACAACAGTGAAACTTAAGGTGAGGCAGTAAGAACATTGTCCATGGAGACAATGAAAAGAAAACTGGACATCTTCCTATTGTGTGGGAATAAGGGGAGATGAAAACATGTGTGGAAGGGTAGCTTCAAGAAACTCTTCAGGATTTGCTATCCCCCCTGCAGGAGATATGCACTCTGCATGAGCAAATGGTGTACTTACAAACCTACTCACAAACACAGAGATACATGTGCACACAAATACTTCCATACAAACTATCCCCAGATTTAAGTATAGAAAAGCATATAATCATGGAGGTCTTCTGATCGTCATAATTTCACTTCAATTATTATTAATTGTGTACCAACTTATTTGCCTAAAAAATACACTGCTTTCCATTTAAATTTGGTAGATGCACAAGTTACTCAAAGGCCCGCAATAGTTCTATAGTCGACAGGAGATTAAAGGATATGACAAAAGCCTGGATATAGATATAACAACCAGTGATGATCTGGGGCTTTTTATCATCAATGAAAGCAATGACAATTTCATTTAAACTTAAATAGGACGATTTCTAAATATTTTAAGAAATATTTCCATCAATGACATATTAACAACAAAGTGAACTCTAAAGTAAATATCTTTCTGCATATGCTATTCACATGTAAATGTACCTCTAAGAACATTTTCTAGGTGTGTGATTCAAAGCCTTTAAACAATTTGCACATCTTTCACATGGATAGATAGTGATGAATTGCATTAGAAGAGTATCAAGCTGAGTTTCTCACCCAAAGTATATGATAGAGCCCGAACCCCAATATAGCTAACATATTATCATCAGTGATTTGGGGGATTGTCAAAATTTAAGGTGAAAAGCAATAAAAATAGAGTTCTTGTTTTGTCAGTGTAAAGATCAATATTCAAAAATATAACATAAAATTGTATATCAAAATTATCCTGTAAACTCTGAGTCACTCATAACACAAAATGTGCAGATTAATTTATGTGTGTTTATATAAGAAGAGTTTCAGATTCATACATATGCTGCAGAAAACAGCCACTGAACAAGATGAAAAAGACAAATGGAAAAGCTCATGTTTTAACTCAGTCATTCGGCTTTCAAAAAGACTTTCAAAATCTTAGTACTTTTTCTGTGAACAGAGAATAGGTCTCCACACTCAAGTGATTCTGACCAGGTGAAAAATGGCCTGCTGTCTACTCCCACACTGCCTGCCACGGCACAGTGGATGCTGTTGTAAATGACGAGCCTCCATTGGCTACAGCCGTTTTGTAACCTGTATCTTGCAACTCATTATATATTGGGCTAAATTCACCTGAATGTTCTCAGTGAGGCAGAATGCCTTTTTCATTTTGGAACAGCATCCAGAGTATAATAAGCTTCAACTGTATTAACTGTGCCAGTGAGAAAAGCACAAAACAAGCTCCCTCCTGAAGGAGGTATGTGTCTGCGGGAGGGCCATGGGTTGACCTGCAGTGCCATGGGCGGCTGCAGATGTTCATTAAGCAGAGTTCTGAAGAGGTAGCAATTAGCAGAGATAATTTCAGAGAGACACGGAAGCTGGAAATGAGGCATCCGCTTATGCTGCCACCTGGACTGTGGCTTCCTGGGGCATATAGGGATCAGTCCCAGCCTTCCTATTTTAGAGATGAGTTCATCCAAGACTAGGATCTAAGAGATGGTCAATGTAACAATAAGATAAAATATATTAATCCTGGTTAAGACCTGTATCAGACACAGCCTGCAAGCCTGAAAAGGAGAACTAAGGGAAACATTCTCTATTGAAGAGTTTGGCACAATACAAAGAGGACCTGCATAGGTTCAAATCAGACAAAATACCAGCATTCAAAAGAGGAAGTGGATACAAAGTTCCACTCCTAACTAAGAAGCAATTTACTTGTATACCTGCTGGGAAACGGCAAAATTCATTTTGTTTTTCCATAGAACTGTCACAAAGTATATTCGTCATACTCTAGAGCATGCCTAATGCCTAGGAGTAGTTCAGCAACACAAAACAGAGTTAATGGTGGTTTGCAAACTTTGTTTTTCTGTTTTATTTTTTTAACAGAACTGAGAACATGAAGGTGGGGAGGGAGAAAAGTGGTGAAGTGGGAAGGATCTGGCAGGAGTTGGGGGAATTGTAGAACATGATCTAAATATCCTGAATAAAAACAATTGTAAACAAAAGAAAAGAAAAAGAAATAAACTGCACCAGTAGTCTCAACTTAAAATAACAATAACAACAACAAAACATAATTGAGACTTTGTTTTGATTTTGGTTCTGAACTAGTCTACTAAGAATAAAGCAAGCAACAGTATATTATAAACTCTAGTACCTGATTAATACACACACACACACACACACACACACACACACACACACACACAGACACAGACACACACACAGGACCCAAATAAAATGTGTAAACTTAAGACTCAAATTAAATAAATGGATCAAACTAAATATTAGTTCACATCTTACTCAGAATTCATTTAATTCCTTGCAATTACTAATTTTATGTAAATATATTATTAATTACAAAACAATAATCATTTGTCACTTGGAATGTTCTATTTTTTAATAGCATGAGTACAATTATCCCTTGCTGAGGCATTTGATGAGGTGTAATTAGATGTCTCCCAAGATATTTGAACTTGAAAGATTATCAGGTTAAGTTTTCTACTAAATTGATCAAGACCTAACTAGAAAAAGAAACAAATACCTCTCTGCTTGAATAATAAATGATTGTTTATCTGAAATGTTATTACAATTTCACTGAATCATGAAACAGCTAATATAATTAATCATCGAAACACACCACACATGCTGAAGCTCTTTTCAGAGACAAAACTTTGAACTCAGCAATATCCCAAAGCCTAATGAAGGGATATTTACATGTGACTTTAATCTTTAATGTTTCCAAGCGTCTTTATATTCTTCTTTAAAGTCAGTTTTCTTATGGTCTACAATAAGTAAGTTTGTATGTTGCTAGGGTAGAGAAAAAAACAAAACATGCTGCAAGATCTTTGCTCTAAAAAGAGGAACTGTAATGGCTCAGTGTCTAGTTCCAGTGTGGATATTTCAACTTCAGAAAGCGTCTTGCCAGACTAGGATGGAAAAGAACATGCATTTCCAGTCTACCCCAACATCCCAGAGTGGAGGAGAATAGAGTGTGCCTTCCCAATCCAAATCTGAATGTTTTTCCCCTGGAAAATCATAGATCAACACTGGCAGAGAGTTTCCCAGAGCATTTGTTTTAAATAAGAAACATCAAACCACAAATCCATCATTTAAAAGGAAATTAATATAAGGCACAACAAAACTAGCAAGTCAGGAATCCGGGGTAAATCCTTAATCATGTGCAAATTTAAACACTGGCACAATATGCAAAGGTTTCCATTCTTGGCTTCACTGCTCAGAATGAACTCCTTTTTCACCAGCAATCATAACAGAAGACATCGCTGATTGGCTGACCTTTATAAGTTCTTATCCTCAGTCCTGAAGAATCTAAAATTGTGCAATTTAATTAAAAAAAATGGTCATAGTAAAATTGGGTATGATTCTGGCTTAGTAATGTGGAGCTTGTAAAATTTCTCCTAGGACCATGCCAGTGTTAGAACAAGCAGTCAGTACTGAAACCACATACATATGATATCACAACATATGATAGATTGTATTTGCAAACACACACACACATTAAAGAAAAGAAAACGCCATGGGCCATGAGTTTAAGAGAGAGCAAGGGGTAGAGTACATGACTATAGGAGAGAACAAAAGGGGGAAATTACATAAATATATTTTAATTTCAGATACTAAAAATTTAAAAATAATAAAATATCAACTAATGTTTTACATGCTTGATATTTTGCATTAGGCTTCATTTATAGATAGCCTAGGTCACAAACTTCCTGAGTTGTGGGTTTGACATGTATAGGCAGAGGCTATTTGTTCATTTCCCGGCCACCCAGTCCCAAAATAATTACACAGAAACTATATTAATTACAACACTGCTTGGCCAATAGCTTAGGCTTCTTATTAAGTAACTCTTACATCTTAAATTAACCCATTTCTATTAATATGTGCATCGCCATATGGCTGTGGCCTACCAGTAAGGTTTTATCTAGAGTCTGTCTCCTTTGGCAACTAAATGGCATTCCTCTGACCTTCTTTCTCCCAGCATTCAGTTTCATTTTCCTCACCTACCTCTATTCTGCCCTGCCACTGGCCAAATCAGCTTCTTTATTAACCAATGATAATCTACAACATATTCACAGTATACAGAGGAGAATCACACATCAGACATGCCTGTGCCCATAGCTTTCATGTTTTACTGAGAATTTACCCTCTCTTCTCTCATGATGCTTTATGAGAAAGGCCCCATTCCAAGTATTCTGTCTCTCTTCAGATACTATTTCCTACATAATGATAAGGAAACAGTCCTCTTCCCATAAGAAAAAAAAAGTCCTGACTCACTGAGGTGCTAATATATTCTTATTTACTCACATGCTCAGGAGAAATCAGCAAAATTATCTGACTTTTTGAAAAAAAGCATCAAGTGTAGGCTCCTTCAATTGCATTTGTTTCTTCTAAGCACAAAACTTTAAGCTTGGTGTTTAATTCAGGTCCTGGGGATATTTTGAATGATACTGTCACAGATCTTAATTGCTTGTTCAGCCTCCCTGAATACAGTCTGGTAGGAGTTACACTTGAATTCATAACCCATAGATTGGAAGTGTTGCTGAGAGAATATATTTCTAAATACCAAAGAAATTAATTTGGAGAGGGCTGAATCATCTTTCATCACCTTGACTTGTTATGTTATGCCAGTGACAAGGGACCACGTAGAGAAGTGTAGTACATTAGAGAACTGGGTTGGTTTTCTCCTTGCTCAAAGTATTCATTATCTTTGCTTGCATGGCTATGTAGAACAGATATGAATAGATCCCAATACAGGAATTCATAATGTCTGAAGCCAGGCACATCTATGGTGGTATAATCATAGACAGGAATGCAAACCGTGTATGGTATTTCCATTATTGTGTTTCTGGGCCCTGATATGCTGCCTGTTTTGTTATAGTCCAGTGATAAAATCCCTGTGCAGGCTGTGGCATTCCACTGGAGTGATTCCCTATTACAGGGTCTCCTGGAGACATCTTGAACTATGTCTCCTGATGTCCAACCTCACATAGAGTACTGCATCATCTTTTCTATTATTTCAGTTCCAAACTGGGCACCCCTCTGCAATTTAGCCTTCTCTGAAAATGAAGTTAACATCACTCAGGAATCCATTAAACTAGTCAGTTCTGAAAATATGCAACTAGAATGGATTAAAAACAAGGAAAAAATCTGACAGGGACTGCAACTCATTTGAGGGTAAATTATTCTAATTTTTATATAAAGAATACAAAAATACTTCTCCATGAATATGAAGTTCAACATAAATACACATGATTACACTGTTAAGATACAAACACCTCTTCAAATGACTTAATTTTATCTTTATTTCCCTGATTGTAAAATGGGGCTAGTAGCTATACTTACCTACCTCCTATGACCATTGTGATTGTAAATTTGGAAATTTCATGCATGCCTCCTAATATGCAACTGATCTGGATTGATGTGTTTAAGAGAGGAAGAAGAAAAACATTAGATAATCAATAAGTTTAGAAACAACTAAATCAAGTCATCCTAGATATTGGCATCAATGTGATAATAACATCGTATGTCTTAGGAAAAAGCTTAGAATTGCTAGCTATGGGGAAAATACCAATTAAACCTTAGACTAACAAAAAAAGAGAGACTTTTATTATAATACCAATGGAAATTGTGAAAGATTGTAAGAATTCTTAAGACTGTGTTGTTTTACAAAGAAAAACACCTTAAAAGAAAAATGTAGTTTTAGGACTACCTAAGCCAAATGTGTAAAAATCAGATTTATTAAAGCTTTCTAATTTACAAACCTTCTATATTTAGTACTCAAATTTACATAGAATATTTTAATTTGTGTTTTTTAACCAGCCTACTTAATAATAAAATCTTGAAGTGCCTGCATTTTATGACATAATCAGAAAAACTAAATTTAATAGGTATCTGCTTATAGTAAAGAGAGAGAGGGAAGGGAGGTGAGAGAAAGAAAGAACGATTCTGTAATGTAAGAGGCAAAAATGTGATAAGTTTAAGACATAAGTAAATGGGAAAATAGTTATATTTCAAAATTTCCATGGAAAATCATTCAAATTCTTTACTACATAATTAGCAATATTTATGGAATCCTCTTGCTATTTCAATATAAAATACTCTGTGTGTATAAAAAGCCCTGTACTAGGTCACAGAACATTCTGTAATGATAAAGGGAGACCTAATCTCTTCCCTTTAGTTTAAGTTATCACAATAGAAATAGAAATGATACATACAAACATACTTTAACAATGGCATATTTATTAGAAAACTGCATTTGTTCATTCTCTTACTCATCTTTGGGACATAAATATTCACACAAAGCAGCTTTTGTTACTGTTTCTGGTGTCTGAGATTTGACCCTATTTTCCCCCAAGGTTTCTCTGTCCTTCCATCAAGTGTAAAAACCTTAATGCATAAGTATACTGTCATTGTACAATCAGCAAAAAAGTTGTCGAAACTGAAGATCAAACACATTTAATCCTCAGACGGATCCCTGGCCCTAGAACCTATGAGAACTGTGTCAATGATGTGCTAGAGGGTGTAAGAAAAATGTCATGGAACACTGTGGAGTTTTACAGACCTAACTTTACATACAACTTAATAACAGTGTAAAATTCAGCAAGCGCACTTCTCTCCTGGGCTCTTGTTTCTAGAGAGATGGCTTTACAGCAATACATCTCTTATATCATTATAAGGAAAATTACTTGTGCTCAGCTAGGAAAGATCATATTCAGTGCTAACACATATGTAAAAGTAATGTGAATGGTAGCTCCTCTCTTTTCTCCGTGATTCACTTTGGAGATATACACAACCAATGAGGCATGACAGACGGCTACCCTGCTCTGGGAAATACATGTCCTTTCTGAACATGGATGTAGGTTTAAATGTGAGGGAGAACCTACCTGAGAAAATTTTATCAACAAAATCCTGACTGGTTATTCACAACACTGATTTGAAGATCCATGATCACTCAACACCAAGTGACTTCTAGGCTTCCAGCCGAGGAAGAGCTTCACTGGCACAGTCTTCCCACACTACACGTGGACAGAAAGTCCCTCAAGCCCTAATGATCCTGAACATGAAAACATGTATTGTGCTGCCAACATCACTAATGACCAAAAGCAAATAAGAGGAAAATTAGACCGCTAAAGAGACCTGACCCGATTTTGGATCCCTGCCAGATGTTCAAGGAGTGCCAAATGCTTTTTGCACAGGTCACACCTGCTTAATTAGCAATAATAAGAGCTTTGGGAAGTTCAGAGGGAAATTAAATAGTTACAGATAAATGATCTAACAATTTGGTCTCAACCAGAGAGGGGACAAGATGCAATTTAATAACATGATCACAAATGGAATTGCAGGTTAATGACCTTGCACTTTTTAATTTAATGGAGCACACTCACTACTAGGCTGAAAGTAAATGGATTGCCAAATTCAAATGTATAGAGTGGCATTTCATAAATAAATTATTATAACCCTAATTGCAACTAAATTGCCAGGTCTTAATCTGACTTGATAATTAAGTCACAAGAGATTTGCTGCTTGATTCTTGCCTAAACTGGTACCAAATAAAACTATTTCATTCAGCTAAACTTATTCTGAATTTGTCCAACATTTTTCTACAGTTATAGAGATACATTGGAATCCTAGCTATATAATAAGGAATACTTTCATCCTTTGTATTTTATGATTCTTTACAATAGGAAGTGACAGAACATAGAACTGAGTAAACTTAGCCAAACTTAAATCTTAAGACACTTTGTCAGCTCTGAGCTCATCTATTAGAATATTTTTTTTCTTGAAAATCTTAAAGAATGCTTTTGAGATTATAATACAATTAGATCATTTCCCCCCTTACATAATGGCAAACTGAATTTTATTTAACAAATTAGAAGGTTGTTTTCATTTTTAGAAAGACCAGCAAATAATTAAAAACTAATTTTTAATGATTTATTTTTTCTTATGCGCATTGGTGTTATACTTGCATGTATGTCTGTATGAGAGTGTTGGATCCCCGGAAAAAGTGTCACAGACAGTTGTGAGCTGCCATGTGGGTGCTAGTAATTGAACCCAGGCCCTCTAGAACAGCAGCCAGTGCTCTTGAACATTAAGTCATCTCTCTATCCCCTAAAAACTATTTTTAAGAAAAAAAATTAGTGACTATATAAGAAAATGCAAACACATATATTTTATGTATACTCAGACAGTATTATATATATTTACCTTGAAACTCTCTCCATATATTGACTATATATAAATTTTCTGACTATATATGTATAATACATATATACGTTTGCATTTTCTTATATTGTCACTAAGGTTTTCTCAAAAAATAGTCAGAATATATAGATAGTCATGTATGTATGTATATGTGTGTGTGTGTATATATATATATATATATATATATATTCAAGGTAAATTACAAGTCAACTGATTGAATGATAAAGCCTGAAATAGTGTTCCCTGTTGTATTTACAAGAAAAATATGACACTAAACAATTCAATATCTTAACCAAGAAAAAGTTCTTAAGGGATATCTTGTGACATGCAATTCCTTTTAAATAATCCACTAGCCATTTTGCACATGTATATTTATTTTAGTATTTTCATCATATACATCCTTATTATCCTTTATTCCCCCTACTTCCATTAAACCCCCTTTAACTGAAAAAATGCCCTCCTATGCTGTGGTACAATGATCTTTTATTCTGTCACTTGTATTATTTTTAATAAAATGCTGATTGGCCAGTAGCCAGACAGAAGGTATAGGCGGGGCAGTGGCGACCAGACAGGAAGAAGTGTAGCAATGAGAATTTTGGGAAGAGGAAAGTTTCTGACTGCAGTCGTCACCCAGATGCAAAGGAAGCCAGACACAGAGCAAGCAAGATGTGACTGCCTCACTGAAAAAGGTACCAAGCCACGTGGCTAACACAACCAAGAATCATGGGCTGATTTAAGTTATAGGAATTAATTACTGAGAAGCCTGAGCTACCGGGACAACCAGTTTACAATTAATGTAGGCCTCTGTCTTATTTCTTGGCACCTTACAACTGTAGAAAATGGGTGGGACAGAAACCTCCGTGAACACTTTTATTTCATATTATTTAGTTATCTGTTGATTTGTTTATTTCTGGGGCCAAATGAGGTTAGTTACAGTTGCCTTCATAAACACCGGAGTGGCGATATTTACTAATGCACGGACAAAACCAGTGGCTATATCATGGAAGAAAATTACTTTCTTCTACCTCCCTGAGCAGTCGTTAACTACCAAATGGCTCTTAAGAAGCAGTGGGACCTCTCCCCTTCCATGACTGAATGTTTTTAAGGGCCCAGTCTTGTACAAGTCTTGTCCAAGTAACAACAGCTGCTGTTATTTAAGGAATGTTACATTTTTTTCCATCTTCTACAAATTATAGTCATTCCATCTCTTATTCTCCAATGTCCCTTGAGCCTATGTGGGGCACTCCAGATGTTCTCAAGATGGAGCACTGCACAGTAACTTATTCTCAGCACATTGACCAGTCTTGGCTCTTTGTATTAACCACTGCTGAAGATAGATTACCTAACCAAGGCAGAACAACACTAATCTGTGGATAAAACCTAAAATTTAGAAGACAGTCTGACAACCTGTCCCTTTACAAAACCAACAGGAGTAAGTTACCTCTAAGGTCTGTGACATCTTAGTGCTGAGATTTGACCAGTTTTATAGTAATAGATACAAGTTTCCTTTTGTTTAGCATGCCTAACCCTAAAAAGTAAAACAACTGGTTACTCACTAATAGTCATGTGACTATTGCACCACTGAGCACATTTGTCTAATGTCACGGTTGTATAGTACCTGGGACCTAAATCGAGATAAGATTGTCAGAAACTTTTCTCCTATGCATTATTGCATCTCACTTTTAAGTGTTATGTTTCACTAAGAAAAATAGATAACAAAGAGGAAGCATCCAGCTTGGTGTCACCACTTACACAGTAGGTGGTATCTTCAGCAAAACAGAATAACTAAGCAGTTCCAGAGGGTAAACAGTGCTGTCTTCCTTTTGGTGTCTCTGGGGCTTACTTGATTAACAACTTAGAGTGAGGTATCCCACATTTTGCACTGGAATTTTTATTTAGTAACTCTTGGCTTCTGGAAGAAACGTTATCCACCCACAGACATACCTCCATTGATATTCTTTACGCCTTTACCTTTAAGAACTGCTGGATTCATATCAGTTTTTCACATTCCCCAGGCCCTGCTGGCCCTCAGAGCCATTCATCTTTCCTCCCTTCGCTGCGTCCCCTTCCCCAGTGTCCTCCCTGTTAACTGTCTCCAGGACTTCTTCTCTACATTACTCTCTTATACTACCCATACTACTCAAGGGTTTTTTTTGTCCCTCTGGTGGTCACTTTTAAGTGTTAGGGCCTCAATCAAAATTCTAAGTTAAGCATACAGATCTAAAATCTCAAAGAACATAAGGGAGAACATCACTAGAATATTTCCCAGCTCTATTTTCCTGAAAAAAATAATAATTTTGTTTTTATTTGCAGAGTATTAAAAGTGGAATTCTCATGTTACTCATATTTTTGCATTATAACTGGTAAGTCAAGGCATAGTTTGTCAGCTGAGATTTCCTGGCACACCTACACTAAATTGGATTTATGATTGATGCTCCCTCAGCTTAGATGATCTTGTCTCACTCAGGTTTTGCATGAAGCTCATCCATGAGACAAACTTGGTACTGACTCATGAGTGAGTTATCTGATATGATTCTTGCTCAGCTGGTGAAGGGGACAGGGCATATACATTCTCTCAACTCAGAGGTAGGATCATAAATTGTGGCAAAAAAAAATTTCAGGTCTGTGACTTCACAGATGTGATTTGCGTGGCAACGAGGCAATAGAATTGAAGGAAAGGACATTCAATCATGAGGGTCACAGGAGTTCTGATATCATAAGCAAGGAGAGAAGAAGCAGAATCTTTCAGTTACAAAACTTACCCAGTATTTGGTATTGAATGGATACAAAGATATCTCAGCAGCTATGAGGTGTAAGATGTGGTTATGTTTATATATCACACAGATATGGGAGCCTTTAGAATACTCTGTCTGTGGATGCCTCTGTCTCCAATCTACATTCCTGTTGCCTATGGTTAGATACATCATAGTACTATGCCTTCCATATTCTAACAATACATTCATAGTTTACTGACCATAATATCATGATTATGCATGTTTCTGATCCTTATAAATAAGCCTGTAAATGTACTCCAACAGAGTAAACATCAACCAGAGAAGATACGTAACTTACAGAAAGAGGAAATCATTGTCAATTATTCATCTGACAGAATGATAACACAGAGAAAATATAAAATGTTAGAAGGAGGCTACTTGTTATTTTCCCAGCTGCCTGGCAGTTCAGACCCAAAATAACCACACAGAAACTATATTATTTAAAACACTGCTTGGCCTATTAGCATTAGCTTCTTATTGGCTAACACTTATATCTTAATTTAACCCATCTCCATTAATCTAGGTATTGCCATGTTGCGGTGGCTTACTGCCTAAAGTTCTGGCATCTGTCTTCAGTGGGGCTATATTGCTTCTCCTTTAATATACCTTCTTTCTCCCAGCATTCAGTTTAGTTTGCCCCACCTACCTAAATTCTGCCCTGCTATAGGTCCAAAGAAGTTTCTTTATTCATTAATGCTAATCACAACATACAGAGGGAAATCCTGCATCACCTCCCCTTTTCTGTTCAAATAAAAAGGTAGGTTTTAACTTTAACAAGTAAAATTATGTAAAACAGTCTATCTTATATTTTATTATAACTAAGGAATAGTATAACTATCACTATAAATTCTTCAACTCCATTGAAGACCCCAGAAGGATATAATATTCCCTAAGTAAATGGGAAGTGCGTTATAAGCAACTTTCAAAACTCTAGAACTGACAGAGACATCTTGGTACCTGGATGGTTCTTCTGTACCATTGGGGCATTCAGTCTTCAGCCTACAGGCCATAGTGTCCCGCAGACTTTTCCACAAAACAGGAAATTTGAAGACAAGTTCACCTATATTGGCAGTTTGTCTGTGTCCTGCAGAATGTCTAGCAGACTCTTTCATGAATCAGCAACCCTGAAGGATCATCTCTCCTTTAGTTCAGCACTCATTTCTCTGTGAGTCCTGCATGTTCAGTTCGTCAAGCAGTCCAGGAAAGAACAGTTTCTTGCCCAAATGGCTAACAAACTCCATAAGGAGCCTCTTCCTTTTGAAGTAGATTGGTATTGCCAGGAGCAGATATGTCTCACTGTCAAGAAAAATCCTAAATTTAAAAAAAAAAAAAACATTTTAAATGCCATATTCTGAAGATCTCTGAAAGATTTAAAGAATACCTATCTAACTGAAATATATTTCTATTTATCTAGAAAGCTTAGCTAACCTGACTAGAAGCTTGACTATTATAGATGATTGTCTATTAACCTATATTTCTTAATTATACATTACATTTTTAAATGAGCTGTGCAAGCACAATACCTTCGTCAAGAGCAGAAATGTATATACACAGTATAACAAAACTGACCTTAAATTTGTATCAATAGACCAAGATCCATACCAATACAAATCTCTATAGCTTATCCCCCTTTAAATGTAAAGAAACATTCATAAACAATATTTGGGAATTTGGGTGTAGTTCTCTAGACTACTTCTTGTTGATTGAGTATTCCTGGCACTGTTAATCAGGTCTTTTATGGTGTATTCTGTGTGCTAGGTTCACCTCAGTCAGGAGTTGGGTGAAGTAATTTTTTGGGGGGGTGTTCACAGTGACCTTTCAGGGGATCTTGGTGCATCAAACCACATTAGTCTGGAACTAATCCACAGGTTCTCATCTTCTGTGGAAACAAAAGAAGAACCTCTTTTCCAAAGTAACATATCCTTACACTCAAATTTTAAAGTCAAGATACCTTTAAAGATGCTGGTTTAGCTTAACAGCCCATACAATGTACTTAACTCCTTCACAGTTAAAAAATTTAAAGAAAACATGATAATATATATAAAATCTAGCTTCTTATTGGCAAACACTTAAATCTTAATTTAACCCATCTCCATTAATCTGTGTATTGCCATGTGGCTGTGGCTTACCAGCTAAAGTTCTAGTGTCTGTCTCCAGCAGGGCTACATGGCTTCTCCCTTAGTCCACCTTCTTTCTTGAAGCATTCAGTTTAGTTTTTCCTGCCTACCTAAGTTCTGCCCTGCTATAGATCAAAAGCATTTTCTTTATTCATTAATGGTAATCACAGTACACAGAGTCTCACATCAATAAAGAACTCAAAGTATTACCAACCCAAAGAAGAAGAAATCAATGGGAAATTCAATTAAACAGAAATTTCTGAAAGGAAGAAATACCCATACCCAATACTTATATGGAAAAAAACTTCAATATGTCTAATCATCAGGGAAATACAAAGCAAATAGATTGTAGTTCATTTCACTCAAGTCAGAATGATTATCATTTAAAAATTATTGGTGAGGATGAAGAAGAAAGGAACATTTATATCACATGGATGAGAATGTAAATTAGTACAGTCAATGTGAAAATTAGTTTGGAGATTTCTTAAAATAATGCCAAACCCATTGTTACCATAATTAAACTCAGCAGTCATGGATGGGGAAAGTGCTTGTCAAAAGGCATGCTTTGAAAGGTGGAGGGTACCAGATGTGAGGAAGACATTACAGAGGTGATGCTATCACAACCATGTGATATGTGCATTAAATTATCAAAGAATAAACTCAATATCAATACAGGTTTACATTTTTAAATAAACAGATAATATGATCAAATTATCCAAATTCTGATGTTTCCCAAAGAAATCACACCTTCACTGTAGAAAACTGTATATCAGTATTTACTGTGGAAAAATTCTGAAGACACAGTTATAGTATAGTCCTATTTGTGCATAGACATGTTAGTAAATAAAGAAAACATAGCTGCATAAGCAATGGAATTTTATTTGACAATGAAGAAACAAATATGTCATTTGCATAAAAAACTGATAGACTTTAAATCATCAGTTAAAATAAAATATATAGACACTTAGAAAGATAATATTGGGTGTTTTCTCTTACATATGGAGTCTAGATTTTAAAGAAAGAAACCATGAGGTAGAAAAATTATTTTTCCCTCTGTCAGCTTGGCTTAGTTGCCTGTAGATTTTTGCTTACAGTTGAAGGCTGTGTGCTTTCTCCCTTCCCTGTTAGCTTGTCTAAGTTTTTATTCAGGAGATGTTTCAGCAGCCATGTTGGTGAGACATCATGATTGTAGGTTCTGACATTTCTAGGAGATAAGGATTTTGAGGGAGAAAGGGTAAGGGTGAGATGATGTATTTTAGCTTAAAAATCTCAAAAAAAAACTTAAAATTACTGTAAATAGAAAAGTCACTAAGTGGGAAGACAAAAAGAATGGAAAGGAGAATGGAGGGGAGATGAAAGGGGTAAAAGGGAGCAGGAAAGAGAGAAAGCACAGAGTCATGGAAGGCAAAGATAATCAAAGTATAGTGTACACATATAGGAAAATGTCAATGAAGTCCATTACTCTCTATAACTAATATATGCTACCGAGACATTATGTGATCAATATTACTGATCACCTCAGGAAACAAAGTAGAAATTAAAACTAATTCATTGCATGTTATGCTGACTGTAAGTGAAGCAAGAATCCATGAATGTCTTGGAGAGATTCAAAATAATTTATTTAGAATCATAATAGGGGTGAACACTCACGGATACATGACAGGTTAGACTCCTAGATTCTGCCACAATTGTTCGTTCCAAGGGGAAAGAACAACAAGAGCAACCAACCTGCTCTGCTCCTACCATCCAAGCAAGCAGGAGAGCCAGAGAGAGCAAGGTACCCTTGCCCCCCAAACTTATCACTTCTCACATAGCAGACAAGACCACACCTTAGATATTGCTGCCCAAAGGCTTTTGGAATGAATTCCCACAACACTTCCCTCTTTTGTCTAAACATGAAGGTTCTCAACCTAATACAAACTATATACAATAAAAACAATTATCAAGTATTGTACAGGAGAAAGAAAATATAATAACATACACAAAAATAGAACTACAACCAACAATAACAACACCAGATAAGAAATATTTAATAACTTCCCAGGCTATAGTTAACTGTCACATAACAGAGATTATTCCAATAGCTCTCCTAACTTGAGGAGTTTGTCTTAAAATTAAAATGACTTAGCTAAGTCATGAGACAATAGTAACTGTGACTGACTAACATTCAACCCATCAGAGACCCGAGAAAGAAAATAATTTTACCTGAGTAAGGTGAGCAAGTGACTACCTAGACAGTCATTCAAAGTCTCTCTACAATGTTGTGACAATCAACTTTCACTATAGGCCTAGGATATCTGAGAGACCATTTTCAAAAGCACAAAAATTTAAAAGACTGTCCTACCCTGCCTTGGCAAGATTTATCAGTCTTTTTTCCTTGTATCCTGCTTGTGCAGATTGGACAATGTGATTACTGTCAGCAGTTGAGGCAAGAGAGGATTTTTGTCCAATAGACCAGTTTTGCCAACAAGATCTTCAGTACCCATCATTCTCTCAGAGGCAGATTGGTGCTGCCAGGAGCAGTTGTGTCTCACAACAATAGAATTATAAATTATTGAAACATTTAAATGCCATACTTTGTATGTCTTTGAAGTGTCTGAAGATTACATGTCTATGTGGAATATGTCTCTGTGCATCTAGAGAACCTAACTAACATAACTGTGACAAACATGGGTGACTATTAACCTGCAATTCTTAATAACCTATCTAGTTTAAAGACTAAAGCTTCACATTATAAAAAAGAAACAATCTTTAAACAGATGTGAAGCCTGAGGACAATGACCTCAAATTTTACAATATATAAAATATCTTAATCAGAGGCATAAATGTATAGTGCAATATGACAAAAATACCCTTCATTTGTATCAATATGCAAGATAACTTAGGCAGAAGTATAGACATACATACAGTATGACAAAAATAAGTTTACATTTGTGTATAAAGATATTGTAACCAGAAATAGGAACATAAATGACAAATGTTGGAGGAGGGGCCGCTTGTTGGTTCCTGGCCACCCAGCTAGCTTAGCCCTGAAATAATCACACAGAAACTATATTATTTAAATTGCTGCTTGGCCCATTAGTTCTAGCTTCTTATTTTCTAGCTTTTACATCTTAGTTAACCCATCTCCATTATTCTGTGCATCACCATGAGGTCATGCCTACCAGCAAAGTTTCAGAATATCTGTCTTTGGTGGTGGCTTCATGGCATCTCTCTAACTCTGCCTTCCTCCTCCCCTGTTACAGGCCAAGCCAGTGTTTTATTCATTAGCCAATAAAAGCAACACATAGACAGAAGGACCTCCCACATCAGACAAATATAATTTTGAATTTGTATCAATATACAAATTATCATAGACAGGAATACAAAAATAACTGTACATATGTATCAATAACAAGAATATATACCAAAGTAAATTTTCTAAAACTAATAGTTGCTAAAATAATTTACAAGTAGATATACTAATCTACCTCATTATCTTCTCCAATTTATCTCCCCACTTTTTAAAATGAAATTCCTGAATCTAAACTTTATTGCTCCACCTCCAACCCCTAAATATTATATATAAATGTAATATATATATATATATATATATATATATATATATATATAATAACCAGCTCCTAACAGATGACAATTATTTATAACCCCAAGAAAACAAAATCTTTTGGGAGAGGGGTGTCATTTTGTAGAATTGGTTTTGCTATCTAGAAGATGACAATATCTCTATGGAGTCCTGTAAAAAACTAAAACATTGGTTAAATCTCAAGAGGACTAGCTGTAACATTTGTAGTCAGTCTCTGAGTAGTGGTAAGGCTTATGTGAAGTTCTGCTATGAAGTTATGGCTAGAGTGTTTTAAGAAGATGGACCATCTCATTTAAAAATATGGACCTTGGAATTGTCTAGAACAGTTTGCAGTCCAAAGCCAATTGCTAAGCAGTGTTTATAGACTTGATGGCATCATTATGAATCAGATAAAATCATTATTCTGTGGCCCCATCTTTTTTCTGGAGACTTCTGAGATTGATGTTAGGAATTTTTTTGTTTACTGTGGAAAACTTAAACATTATTAATATCAAAACAGAAAGTATAAATTTTAGAACAGATATTTTTACAAAACAAGGTACCAAAGAGCCAAAAATAAGTATTGGGGATAATAGAATTTTGAGGTGATAATAGAGTTTTGACAATAATGGTCCCTAGATTTTTGGTTTTCTATCTCGCACCAGGTGGTTCTTTTGATATGAGACAGGAACTTTAAATATTTTTAATAACATGCTTGGATTTTGAGAAGGAGAGAGCCATGCTTCAACTCCAAAGCCAGCTGGAAATTTTAATTGAGTCATGACTATGACTTCTTTAAGAAATAAAGAGATACAGATCTTTAGATAGTGCGATTTTACCATGCAGATAATATTGGTACCATAGATGAGATTTTTTTTTTTTTTGGCTTGGTAACTTTTTTTCTGGGTAGCTTTCCATTCTCCTTTTGATGTCTAGAAGCCCAAGATTTTTTTATTTCTTTAAGAATGTATTTCTATTTTCATGTAAAGACAAAAGAAAGAAGCCTGCCCTGACCCTTTTGAGTTTTCCTTACAACATGTAGGATTGTCACATTGATGGATGAGCTGTAATTTCTCCTTATCAAGAGGTTTCTCCTATTTGAATAAGCCTTAAGTAATTTTGATGGTATCCATAGTAGCTTTTCTTCTCCTGTGAAAAGAAAATCAAAACCCTTCCCCAATATAGTACATGTCCTGGTTTCCATTCTGAAATCAACACATCTTCTTGGTTTTTATTGTGAGGTCAACATATCTTTGAAGTACACAGGCTGATTTAACTCAGTAGTTTTTTTTTTCTGTTGTCCAATGTCTCTCCACAGCGGTTGCCCCTTTTTCTTTAGCATTAAGAAAATTCAAGGTTAAAAAGGTATTATGCCATCTGTCTCTGGGGGGAGCTTGCTGCCCTAAGGATATTGACAGAATGAGTTCCCACAACATGTAAGCTCACATATAATAATCAAACTAATTAACATTCATCAATAATTAATTTTAACCCTTCGCAAATAGTTCTAAATCTGCAGATACATGTTATAATTCTTGTCAACAAGAAAGAAAATAAGTCTGCATTACTAAAAAGAATACCTCAGAAAGGTAAGATAATTTTTGCCCTGAAAACAATATGGACTTTCATAATAATAACATTATTGCACTATTATAATTCTTTTTATTGTATGAGGAAATTGGAACATAGATTGTTTAGGGAGTTTTACCAAGTCCTCTCTATTAACTGAGTGTATCTTCTGACCCAGAAATAGCTGGTTCCAGTATATATTCAGTACAGAACCAGCTAAGATTTTGATTTTATAGAGTAGCTGGTATGGAATGTCCTACTGATTTTTTGCATTGCTTTATTGGTTGATGAATAAAACTGCTTTGGTCAACACGTTAGCAGAGTAAAGCCAGGTGGGAAATACAAACAAAGATATATATATAGAGAGAGAGTAGGCATAGTCAAAGAGATGCCATGTAGCTGCCAAGGAGGCAGATGCCATGTAGCTGCCCAAGAAGCAAGAGGTAACAAACCATGAGCCTCATGGTAATACATAAAATAATAGAACTGGGATAATTTAGGAAATAAGAGTTAGCTAGAAATATGCCTAACTTGTTGACTAAACAGTATTGTAATTAATATAGTCTCTATGTGATTATTCTGGTCCAGGAAGTCAGAAAATGAATGAGCAGTCTCTGCTTACAGATGGTGCCCAATGTGGGGCAGCTACAACCACTTAAAACCTGAGAGAGCTCGGGAAGGAATTATAGACACAAAGAAACAGAGTTAAGCAGCTAGATAGTGGTGGCACATGCCTTTAATCTCAGCACTTGGGAGGCAGAGGCAGGCGGTTCTCTGAGTATTCGAAGCCAACCTGGTCTACAAGAGCAAGTTTGAGGACAGGCTCCAAAGCTACAGAGAAACCCTGCCTTCTAAAAATTGAAAAAGATAAAAGAAGAGAGTTAAGCACAGCTTCTTGGCAGCCATTTTTCTCGGGTGGGCTCTGTTTGCCAGAGGCAAGCAGAAGTGCTATTCCTTTAAGAGAAGGCTTCCAGACTCAGCTTTAGCAGCAAACGCTACATGGCTTCTTTAAGAGATAGCTTACAGAACTCTGGCTCTTTCAGGGGGTCCTGAACTTAAATGGGGTTTGTGAGCAGAGTGCCACAAGTTGATTAATGGTGGCATAGACCCACTGTGTCCCTAAAGCTGGGGCAGTAAGCGTAGTTTGCAGTGGTGGTGAATGTGCCTCCACCATGTTGGACTGTGCAGAGCCAACAGCCAGGGCCATAGAGTTGGTCTTAGCCATACCTGCTTAGCATTTAAAAAAAACAAAATTTGCTCCTGATCAGAAAATTGTTACAGATATGCAAGAAAGACAGATTCTGACAAATTAAACCTCTAAATGGGTCACAGTGTGCTTTAAAAATGTAAATAGGCTTGGGAGAGAGAGGGCAAAGAATATGGTCAAGAGTACAGACCGTCATAGATTAAAGGAGTAAAGATAAAATAAATATTGAAAAGTAATAGAGTAAAAGTAAATAAGTCACATAAAGTTGGAATATACACAGAGAGTCTGAATTATGCATATTATAAGTGTTTTCTTTGAATTTTTGACTGCAGAGAGATATATGATTCTCGGGGCTGCTAAGTTAAACCACCATACAGGTATCTTAACTTCAAAATGAGTCTAAGGATATGTTGCTTTGGAAAAGAGGTTCTGCTTTTGTTTCCATAGAGGATGGGAACATATGGATTCCTTCCAGGCTAATGTGGTTTGATGGAACAAAACCTCCTGAAAGTTTTCTGTGAATGGAACAATTCTTGCCAAACAAACAACAGGAAGCAGTTTGGAGAAAACTATGCCTAAATTACCAAAATGATTATTTATAAATGTTAATTTTCATTTTAAAAGGATTGGTTATAAATGTTTAATGGTCACAGTCAATTTATAAAAGCAAAAATAAGGGGACTATGATAGAGAAATGAATACTTTACACTGATATGGATTTTGGTTTAGTGATATAAATTTAAGGTCGATTTTGTTGCATATGCATTTCTACTCTTGTTTAAGGTATTGTGTTTATGCAGCTCATTTAAAGATGTAATGTATAATTAAAAATTACAGACTGATAGCTATAATAGTCAAACTTGTAATCATGTTAGTTTGGTTTTCTAGATATACATAGATATATTTTAATTAGGAGATAATCTTCAGCACTTCAAAGACCTACAGAATATGGCATATAAAATCTTAGACTTTTCTAGACAGTGAGACATGTCTGCTTCTGGCAGCACCAATTACTTCAAGAGTATGATGGGCATTGAATAGCCTTCTTATGGAGTTTGCCAGGTATTTAGGAAAGAAACTGCTCTTGCCTGGAATGCTTAATTGTATGCTGTATGAACTGGATGTGCAGGACTCACTGAAAAATGACTGCTGAACTTTCCAAAAGGGAGATTCCTGCTTCAGAGTTCTTGCTTCACAAAAGAAACTACCAAACATTCTGAAAGACACAGAAGAAAGTAACTGATGAATTTTACCAGTACAGGGCAGAACAGATCTTAAAATTTCCTGTTTCATAATATCTGCTGGATATTATGGACCTATAAGCCTAAGATGGATGCCCCAATGTTACAGAAGAACCTTGGGTGACTGTCCAGGAAATGATATGTCTCTGTCAATTCTAGAATTTTGGAAGTTGCTTACAATGCACTTCCTGTTTACTAAGATAATATTATATCTTTCTGGCATCTTTAATGAGTTGAAGACAGATAGTTATAGTTTTCCTTAGTTATGATAAAAGATAAATTAGATATAGAACTTAGAACTTTAGACTCACAAATAAATATTATAACTATAATTATTGCTTGATAAATATTCTGTTATATGAAATTTTACTGTGTTTAAATTAAAACCTTCCTTTTTAATTAAACAGAAAAGGGGAAATGATATGGGACGTCCTTCTGTATATGCATTGCTTTATTGGTTGATAAATAAAGCTGTCTTGGCCAATGACTTAACAGAGTAAACCAAGGTAGTAAATTCAAACAGAAATATATAGAGAGAGTAGGCAAAATCAAAGAGACTCCATGTTGCTGCCAAAGGAGGCAGATGCCATGTTGCTGCCCAAGAAGCAAGAGGTAACAAACTATAAGCCTCATGGCAATACATAAAATAATAGAAATGGCTTAATTTTCGATATATAAGAGATATCTAGAAATATGCCTCAGGGCTTGGCCAAACACTATTATAATTAATATAGCCTCTGTGTGATTATTTGGGTCTGTGCAGCTGGGAAATGAACTAGTAGTCTCAGCATACAGCAGTTTTAAAGGAGGCAATCCCACTGACCTTGACATGTGGTGACTACAAACAGCATCAAAGCAGAAATTATGCCTCCATGTATGGACAGGTTTAGATGGAGAAAAGTTGATGAGTAAAGAGAGTCAGTGTGCAATCAATGTTAAAAATGGGATAGCAGAACAATAGATTCATGTGGACCACATGAGCTAGTATACCACAGAGTCAAATAATGAAGGATATTGACTCATGTTTAAGACATCTTCAAGCATTCTTAACACTTAATATTTGAAGCTAAGAACCTGTGGCTATGTGGTTTCTTTATAAACTGTATGTCTTAATTAAATAGCCATTTATGTACTATTGATTTTCTCAATGTTTATACCTTGGTGTCTCTCTTAAGGACCAAGAAGCAGGTGAATAATTTCTGCTGTTCCCTTTATGTGATCAGGTGCACATATTAAGTCTACAGAGAGTGGGGCAGGTTTATTCTATCAAGGAATGTCATATCCTGGATTCAAATTTCTGATAAGCCATGAGGGTTTGGGTGCCCATTTAATTCTACCAGTATCCTCTATCATTTATATGATACTCAGTAGAAGTAGAAAAGCTATTTCTTTCATGACCACTTTTATTTAATCAAGATTTTTATTAATTACCCTAATGAATGACAGGATTTTATTTTGGTTTCATGACTAGTGAATGAAGCCTTGTACAAAGAAAACATGAAAGGCTACTTTGACATATCAGCCTTACGGCTGTTTCTGTAAAATTTAGAATTCTACGTGAATCTATAATAAAACTCTACCTAGCAGGAGATTCCATTGTAATAAAAGTACAATCCATGGGATCACTGGTACATTGAAAAGGATAATTCCTAAAGATCAAGTGCTAATGTTAATAAAAAAGCATGAAAATTTCAAATACTCAGACGAATTCATTCAAAAATTTAAAGCAAGAAAAGAGCTATCTGGATATCTGAAGGGTGGTAGCCAGATGGAGTCTTTCATATGTGAAAATATTGAACCATTTAAGGTCAATACAACTGACAATCATATCTAACAACAACAACAAAAGCATTAGGGCCATAATTTGGCTATCTTATTATATGTTAAACATTTTTTGGCACCACCATACATAATTTTCATTTCAGCCTCAGGTAGTAATTATTATTGTGTTGTCACATTTCATGAGTAAAGCGGCTTGCCTATGTGGCAGGCAACAGAGTTTGCTGAGCTAATTCCACACTTTTTTCTGAAGTCTGGCCTGTTAAACAATGTGCTATCACTAGTTTATTAGTTCTCACTAATGGAAAACAGTGACATCTGCCACATGCCTCTAGGTTTTGAGCAACAATCCATTCTATCATTTGCAGATTTGGACATGTCTAAATTTACTTGAGTTAGACTTTGGGGATATTCATCAAACTGTTTTGTTTTAGGAGAAGGCAAGAGAAAAATAGGAACTTACCATCTGGACGACAAAAACATGTTTTTTTGTACTATTATCAGATATCCATAACATCTCAGATAAAATAATCAGAGAGTATATATAATTCAGAGGCAGGAAAACTCATATACTATAAGAAAGTGGTGTAATTCACTTGTTCTAGTATTTTTTTGAGAGGAAGAGACACTCTTTGAAATCATAATCTCATTTGACATATGTTTATATTTGAGTGTTGTAGATGTGCCAATTGGGATTGCATACCATATCATCAGTTACTTATATGAATTCCTATAATAGTATCTATCTGTGGCAAAAAGTAGCCTATTTGATGAAAGAGAAGCATTTATATTCTGGTATAAAGATAAATATTGCCTTAGGAAAATGGCAGTAGTGGGTTCTACTCTGAGGTCTATGACATCTTCAGCCACCTGCAGAATGTAGAATCATAGTACCAGGCAAGCATTTTATCCTGTTGAAAGGGCCTTAAGTCCAATTAGAGAATTATTGATTATCTCTGAGAAAACATGCCACTAATGGGCCACTGTTCTGCTCCTAAATATTTTCTGTTGATGCTCAAAGGTTCATAGCTAAGAACAGAGGAGACTAAAGACTTCAGAAAGTAAAATGTTTTAATACGTTTGAGAACACTCATCTTTTTGTTGGCTATTCCATATTGGGAGTTAGAATAAATGGAGAAAGAGAGAGAGTTGTGTTTGTTTGCACAGTTCCCAAACTATGTGTTGGGGGCTAGAATAAATGAAGAGATAGAGAGTGTGTGTGTGTATGTGTGTGTTTGGATAGTTCCCAAACTATGTGTTGGGGGCTATAATCAAGTCATGTTAAGGGTCTCAAATAGGCAAGGCTGTAATTGAAGAACAGCGACATAACAAGCCTGCTTGAACAGAATGCAGATATATACCTTACAGGTATCCCACTTCGTGTGTTTTAGTAATGATGCCAATCTATACTATTATCTATTTTATATATTTAGGAAGGTGAGAACTTCAAACGTAATGAAGGAGAGATCTCTGTGATCTCAAAGTGCAGATTCCAAGAAACAGTGATTTTTCTGTGGTGTGGCAGTACAGATATGTAGGAACACGTGAACTTATAATTGCCTTTCTATACATTGTGACATATGTGCATAGAAAGGGTACAATTGAAAGGAAAACAAAAAATGATAATTTTTAAATCACATTAAACTGTGAACTGATCATAAGTATAACAGAAATTTATAGTCTTATGTCAGTCTTCCAACAATTTCTGATAAATCCAAAGGAGCTATGTAGGAAAATGATAGTCCAACATTGTCAAATAGCAGTCTTTGGAATCTAAAGTTCACAATAGTGTTCTTCACATTCTTAATCTCAGAAAACACATCTGAAATTTAAGAGAAAAATAAAGATATCACCACAGTTACAGCTTGGCCAGGTCAAGCAACTAATCTTGCTTACATCCAATCTCATCCACCATAGTCTCTGGGACTACTGGTCTACACCACCAGGTTTAGATGAAGGAACTAATTTTAAAGTCACCTCATTTAAATGCATATCAAGTATAAAATAATTGCAAGTTTCAACTCCCAGATTTATTTCAGACTGCCTTTAGTGATTCCCCATGATTGTTTCTAAAGAACAAATCTGTAAGTAGCCATATGGCCATGACAGATTTTGATACAGGTCACTAAATACACACAGGTAACTCAATCAGTTAAGTGTTATTCATTTGCTTTATTGACCCAAGTGGTTTTTAAAAGCATAGATCATGGGCTTTTATTCACTCAAAATTATTGTGCTACTGTGAATAAAACATCAATCTCTTTCAAGACCGATCTCATTTTTATAAAGGAAGATGATGATATTAACTATCATATATAATTTGTTAACAATTAGATAATAAAATGAGAGACCATTAGATAATTTGAATGATACAGTTAATGATCAGTAAATGTTTTCTGTCATAATTATCAACAAATAAAATAAGGAGAATAGCAGGCAGATTGAAGAGGCAGAAGGTATGTATTGGAAGTTCAGAAATCAGCAATCACGGAGACACAACAGAGACAGTCTGATGCAAATTTGGTAGTTAAAAGTTGTATTTATTTTATTACTGTCATTCATTTAATGGAGGTAAATTTAAAATTAGTTCCTTTGGCTGAACATATTGGTGTAAGGCAAAAACCCAAAGAATATGGTGGATTAGGTCAGAGATAAGTAATTTCAAGGCCTGCCTGGTAAACTTTCATGAGACTGTCTCAAAAAGTAAAATAATGGATAGAAATACAGTTTAATAGAATATATCTGAGAAGTAGTTACTGCCTAGGTTTAATTTCTCAAACTAG
Source organism: Ondatra zibethicus (assembly GCA_004026605.1). Taxonomy (NCBI): domain Eukaryota; kingdom Metazoa; phylum Chordata; class Mammalia; order Rodentia; family Cricetidae; genus Ondatra; species Ondatra zibethicus. The sequence continues at coordinate 78,214 of PVIU01001745.1, forward strand.
GAAAAACAAAACACCTAATTCCTCTAACTATTGGCTACAGAGACAGTTAGAGAATAAATATCAAAATTTGTAGAGACAAATCAGCCTAATCATTTTAGATTCCTGCAGCCACTTCATTCTTGTGATTTCAATATGGGGCTTAATTATTTTATTATTTTATTTTATTAAAACAACCTGTTCTTTTGGCCATGTATTGTAGTATGTTTTTGGATTTACTGTGAGTCTATTTATGCATTATATTATCTCTGTTTCCAGTTCCTTATTGTTAATCCTCTCATTCATCACTCTTGCATAGTGTTATACTAATATATAACCCTGCTTATCCAAATACATAACCTTAACTCAGTCACACCAGCATACCTACTTGAGTGAGGGTGGACCAGCCATGTGCAGTCTTAGAAAGATGAGCAAAGGCTGGCATTTTAACCAGAAGAAACAAAAGGAAATTGTAGATAGCAGAATTGCAAAGGTCTATAACATAATGTTAAATTTGTAACTCTAACATATATTTATAAAGAATTTTAAGTAAACAAGAGAAGAAAAAATGAAAACAGGAATATATGCACAGATTGCCTACCCAGAGAAGACAGAAATAGGAAATAGAGTCAAGTCCACATTACAAAATTGACTCCCTAGAGATTTATGCCTTGATCTTCTGAGGCCCAATGATTATCTCTTTTCAAATCATTCTAAGAATTCCGCGGTCACATAATCACAAGTAAGACTAAACCTATTTATTTGAACTTTTAATTTTCTGTCTATATAACTAGACACAATTGGGAGAAAATGTCTAAGTTCTGAGAATTCTAAAATGAGTAGGGGGCAGCCAATTGAACAAAGTTGGTTTTACTCACGTTTTAGTAGTCACCAAATGAAATTATTATAACTCTGAAAAATGTGTACTCACATGTAAAAGAGACATGAAAAAGTTGCATTTTTATTAGAAACCTTTAAAATTTATTCACTGCATAACAAATTGATAATAAAGAAAAAGAGACCTAAATCTTTTACACCTCTCATAACAAAAACTAATTATAAGAAACTGTACTAGGTTTTCTTTTAGCTACATTCTTACAGTTTCCTTTAAGTGATCTTGATGCTTTGTCCAGTTGCTAAAGACCCTGCTCACTCAGATGACTCATTAGTTATTTTTGAGCTGGTGTCAACAAAGACTCTTTTTTATTTCTATAGATATGGAAAATTAAATGTAAGTATCAGACTTGGTGTTAGAAACTCTTTCTTTGAGGATGAGAGATCGGAATGACCCTTTCAAAACTACAAGGCTTTTTGTTTTTCCATATAAACTTAGTTATTGTTCTCTCAAGGTCTGTGAAGAATTTTGTTGGGATTTTGATGGGGATTGCATTGAATCTATAGATTGCCTTTTATATGGAAAAATCAAAAGCCCAGGATAGCCAAAACAATCCTATACAATAAAGGAACTTCAGGAGGCATTACCATCCCTGACTTCAAACTCTATTACAGAGCTACATTAATGAAAACAGCTTGGTATTGGCATAAAAACAGAGACATTGACCAATGGAATCGAATTGAAGACCCAGATATTAATCCACAAACCTATGAACACCTCATATTTGACAAAGAAGCTAAAAGTATACAATGGAAAAATGAAAGCATCTTTAACAAATGGTGCTGGCATAACTGGATGTCAACCTTTAGGAGAATGAAAATAGATCCTTATCTATCTCCATGCACAAAACTCAAATCCAAATGGATTAAAGACCTCAATATAAATCTGACCACACTTAACCTGATAGAAGAGAAAGTGGGAAGTAGCCTGCAATACGTGGGCACAGGAGACCACTTCCTATGTAAAACCCCAGTGGCACAGACAATAAGAGCAACAATGAATAAATAAAACCTCCTGAAACTGAGAAGCTTCTGTAAAGCAAAGGACACTGTCATTAAGACAAAAAGGCATCCTACTGAATGGGAGAAGATCTTCACTAACCCCATATCGGACAAAGGTCTGATCTCTAAAATATATAAAGAACTCAAGAAACTAGACATTAAAATGCTAAATTACCCAATTAAAAATGGGGTAATGATCTGAACAGAGAATTCTCAACAGAAGAATTTCAAATGGCCAAAAGATAGTTAAGGTCATGTTCAACTTCCTTAGCAATCAGAGAAATGCAAATCAAAACTTTGAGATACCATCTTACACCTGTCAGAATGGCTAAAATCAAAAACACCAATGATAGCCTATGCTTTAGAGGATGTGGAGTAAGGGGAACACTCATCCATTGCTGGTGGGAATGCAAACATGTGCAACCACTTTGGAAATCAGTTTGGCGGTTTCTCAGGAAATTGGGAATCAACCTACCTCAGGATCCAGCAATACCACTCTTGGAAATATACCCAAATGATGCCCAATCATACTACAAAAGCATTTGTGCAACCATGTTCATAGCAGCATTATTTGTAATAGCCAGAACCCGGAAACAATCTAGGTGCCCCTCAATGGAAGAATGGATCAAGAAAGTGTGGAATATATACACATTAGAGTACTATTCAGCAGTAAAAACAATGACATCTTGAATTTTGCATGCAAATGGATGGAAATAGAAAATGCTATCCTGAGTGAGATAACCCAAACCCAAAAAGACAACTATGGTATGTACTCACTCATTAGTGGACCATAGCCATAAAACAAAGAACACTAAGCTTATAGCTCACAAGCCCAGAGAAGCCAAATAGCAAGGTGAACCCAAAGAAAAACATATATAGATTCTCTTGGAAATTGGAAGCAAACAAGATTGCCAGGCAAACGTTGGGAATACAGGGGCAGGGATAGAGGTGGGGGAAGGGGAGAGGGGGAAGGAGAAGGGAGAAGGGAAGGACTGGGGAGAGCTTGGGGGAGTGGGAGGGTGGAGATGGAGGAAAGATGGATATTGGAGAAGGGAATAAGATATCTACATTAAGGGAGTCATTTTAGGACTGGCAAGATACTTGGCTCTAGAGGAGAACCCAGGTGTCCATAGGGATGTCCCCAGCTAGGTCCTTGGGCAGCAGAGGAGAGGGTGCTGGAACTACCATTGTCCCATAGTCACACTGATGAATATCTTGATCACCTCCATAGAAATTTCATCAGATGGATGGAGATAGAGACAGAGACCCACATTCACATCAGATCAATTGATTGAGCTCCCAAGGTCCAGTCAAAGAGCAGAAGGTGGGAGAAGATGAGCAAGGAAGTTAGGACCGTGAGGGGCTGGACCACCCACTGAGACAGTGTGCCTGATCTAATGGGAGCTCACCAAATCCAGCTGGACTGAGACTGAACGAGCATATGATCAAACTGGACTCTCTAAATGTGGCTGCCAATGGGGGCAGACTGAGAAGCCATCAAAAATAACACTAGGACCTATCTCTTCTGCATGTATTATCTTTTTGGGACCCTAGTCTACTTGGATGCACACCTTCCTAGGCCGGGATGGAGTTGGGAGGGCCTTGGACTTCCCACAGGGCAGGGCACCATGCCCTCTTTTAAGGAAGCAGCAGGAGGGAGGAGGGGGGAATCGGAAGGGGACTGGGAGAAGGGGAGGAAATTTAAATTTTTTTGAATGGAAAAAAATAAAAGAATATGGAAAAAAAACTATAAGGCATTCCTTGGAACCCTTTTTTCTGAGATAGAAAAAGAAAATTATTTGCTGATAATAATACAATATCATTTATGACAAAGTTGAAACAATCGATTAAAAACAGAAAATTTGAATAACTATGCATTCCTAGACTGTTATTATTGTCTACATGAACAAAGTCAATCAGTGATCATCCACTGTAATCATTTTCAATACATATTTATAAGAATCATTGTGGTTGAATAGCTAAGAAAAGAAGCCTGTGAACAATGGCCAGGACTGTAAGTGTTATGAATTCTGTCCTTTCAACTACAGTTTTTTTTTTTTGAGAGTTCAGACACATGTTCATCTAGTTAAACATCTTCACAGACTTTATTAAAATGGTAACTCTAATATAGTACTAATTTAAATGCCATTTTAGAGTGTTTTGATATTGGAAAGGATATGGGCATTAATAAAGTTATACTAAGAAACAGTGAGGACTGAGGTTGTATCTCAGTGGTAAGTGCTTGCCTAATTTGTGTAAGGCCCTCAGTTGGCAAAAGAAAAAGTTAGAAAGGAATAGGAGGCCATCTAAAAATGGAATAATCTGAGAGCTATGGATAAATATCTAAATGCAAGTTTCTTGAGATATGTAAAATTGTAGATTGGGAACACAGATAGAAGTGTAAGCAAAGTACATTGAAGTACGTTGTCTCTTTCCAGAAGGTAAGTCAACCTAATATTTCAGTATGTAACCTATAGTAAAGGTTTAGTAACTATTGCATATTAATTTAGTACAAGATACAAAAATGAATAGAGTTAGGTATGGCCATCAATATCTCATTTTGACTTGTATGCCTGGAATACAATATGGTTCAGTTATATGACTCATGAACAGCAATAGTTTTAAGAAGTTGAAAGTTCAGCTGGGCGGTGGTGGCTCGCGCCTTTAATCCCAGCACTTGGGAGGCAGAGGCAGGTGGATCTCTGTGAGTTTGAGGCCAGCCTGGTCTACAAGAGGTAGTTCCAAGACAGGACCAAAGCTACAGAGAAACCTTATCTTGAAAAACCAGAACAAAAAGAAGTTAAAAGCTTAAGAAAATACTCAGAGAACTGTGTTGATAGAGAAGGAAACACAAATAAATACACAAAGACATCACCCAGAAAAGCAAATGTCTAAAGATTAAAAAGAAGAAGCATGACATAAAATACATAAGGAGCCATAAGGTAAACTATGACAGACGGCTACGTATGCTGTGTAGTTGAAAATACACAATCTTCTTGCAAAGCCCCTAAACTGAAACAGTAATTTCAGTGTTTGATTAATTTTGCTATAATTTTTGCTAAATATATAAAATTTGTTCAGCATAAATAATGGGTAAAGTGTGACTTTGGTATATTAAAAACTGAAAGTGTTAATGGAAACAAAAAGAAAAGCATTTTGGAGCAGTATGTTGAAGTATTAAAATATGCCTGCTATACACAAATACTGTATATTTAATGTTTCACAATGGAACTTGCATGAAGAACAGCACTGTTTATATATTAAGGCAAAACTATGTGACAGTTAAATCAGGATATCTTGTGAGACAGGTTTAGCCCTTAAATCTGTGATTTTGTTACTTAATACTAATGGTGCATTCTAAAATTAAGCACTAAAGCAATTGTAGTAATTTTTCCAAGCAGATATCTTATATATAGCTTATTATCAAGGTATGCAAAAAGCCTGCCCTCAGAACCTTTACTTTCTTTTATCCTATGATAGGGAAATTATTTAATTTTAAATTAAAATTAGGTGAAAAAGATGGGGTAATAATTTAGGAAGATGGTTTTGAAGAAAATATGAATGTTCATGATTATAATACCAGACTCCAGCTTAGTGGACAACAAATAGAAAGTCTATAAAAATTAACCTCAAACTATTTGTGTTTTCTACAGATAATAAAACCTCAGAAACTTGTGGACAGGACAAAAGAGTGCAAGATTTGGATTCAGAAATCAGCCTCTAAAGAAGGACTCAATCTCACACAGCATTAGCAGCCAACCCAATTTACTATGGATACAAAGAGCAATTAAATAACAATAAATATATCTTCCCAAACCCAGAAGCCTAGATGTCAGCATAAAATCACAATCATTGACAGCCAGGATAGTATGTCTTCATTAGAGTCCAGAGTGTTGGCCTTGAGTATTGCGACATAGCAGAAGCACAAGAGAAAGACCTTAAACTAGCTCTTACAAACATGATAGAGGTCCTTGAAAAGAAAATGAATAAATCCCTTTAAAAAACTAGGAAAATGCAAACAGTGGGAGGAAGACCTTTTAAAATCTAGTTAAGCCTAGGGAAAAGCCACCAAGGCTTTTCCTAAAAAATGTCTGCAGTGTAACCACAGTTCATGGCTTGGGGGAAAATAAACAGAAATAACCAAGCCCATGTGTCCTTATAGACAAGATACTAATTCTGTCTTCTCCACTCACTGTATGTATTATATCAGGAAAGTTAATTTACCTATCTAAGCCTTAAATTCTGCATATGTAAAGTGGGGATAGTAATATTCAATCTTTACAAGTATGGGTCAGAAAATGCAGCAGTGTTTATTTACTTTTTTTTGTTTCTGATACAATTGTCATTATGAATTAGAGACAAGGTAGCCCTTTGTTTCAAAGTACAGTTTGTCCATTGGAGTACAGGCTGTAACTTGAACTTCATCTAGCCCATAAACTCTGAGTTTGGGAGGATGATACATCTTTGATAGCACTAACCAGTGACATTTGTGAGATATGAAGTATATGCCATCTATTGTGTGAAAGCTGGTGAAATATAGCCAAAAAATAATATAGATTCATTTAAAGAAGTTGAGGTAGCATTTCTTTTAAATTAAGTAGGGCAACTGAGATGAAGATAAGTAAGAAATCATGAAGTAGTTTAAAAAGGAAATGAGGCAATTCAGTGATTTTCAAAGGACCCAATTAAAACTCACTGGTTTTAATGGAATGCAGTTTATATTTACTTCAGGATGGTTTATAAGCATGATTCCAGACCAAATGTTGTTACCACATATGGAGCAGGTTGATGAGACATATCATCACAGACTTCTGGAACGTCTTATGGGAAAGGATTATTCTGTGCATAGATAGTATATATCATTACAAATGACAATAAATGGAAAAAATTAGGAACTTATAAGAAAACTTTTGTTGAAAGAGTGATAGATTATAAATAGATACTGGTTTTGTATTGAAACACTCACTTCTTTTCATGAGGATAAGGAAATCATCGAATCTTAAGGCTTTTCAGTTGATCTTTCTCTATGACTCAATGAACTTGGAGTAACTTAGCCAATTTGACTTGAGACTATAGATGGTAGCATTCTGAGCCCCTAACTTACAGGCATTCTAGACAATGATATGAGTCTTCCCAAATGGTGTTTCAAGAAAGCCTTCCATAGTGCAGATGATATAAATCAGGAAAAAAAGTGAGGCCTTGCTGGCATTTCCCAGTCACCCATGGAGGAGTATACTATACAATATAATAGTGTATCAATTCTTAAGATAACCTAACAGCTGCTTAGCCATTCTGTGCTCTTTTATACTTCTCAGGAGAAGAATAAGTAAAAGAGCTCAAAACTATATGATTCTCCTCTTCAAATCAGGGAACATGACAAACAAAAAAAGCATGTTAAGTGCCGTGGGACAATGGTAATTTATCCTGTCACTTGTATTAATTTTAATAAAATGCTGACTGGCTAGTAGCCAGGCAGGAATATAGGTGGGATGACAGCAACCAGGCAGGAAATAGAGGTGTGGCAATGAGAATTATGGGAAGAAGAAAGTTTCAGTCTGCAGTTGTTACCCAGACATAGAGGAAGCAAGATGTGACTGACTCAACAAATAAGGTACCGAGCCATGTGGCTAGCATAGACAAGAATTATGGGCTGATATAAGTTATAAGAATTAATTAATAAGAAGCCTAGGGTACTGAACCAATCAGTTTATGACTAATGTAGACCTCTGTGCAATTTCTTTGGGATTTAACGACTGCAGGAACTGGGCAGGACAGAAACTTCAGATAACAGTTAATTAAACAATGGGGTTGGTTGAAAATAGCATCCATAAAACAAGTTGGAGGAAATACCACTATTTTCTGATTAGTCAGATCTTAAGTCTGTTTATAAAAGTTTCAAAGTTCAAGAGTTCAGGAAGATCCTCAACTTAGTACTATCAGTCAAGAAAAAGCAAAGAATTTTAATCTTCTACTAAAAGGAAAGACTTGGCATGTCTTTCTTCTATCTGCTCCATCTACCATAACCACTAAGAGTCTTATCATGGCTTTACTCTACCCATTCCATCAGCAATAACCACTAAGAGTCTTATCAAGACTTTATTCTATCCTCTCTCTCTACCAATAAAGTATTCAGAGATAAAGAAGATAAGGATAAACATTCCTAATAAGATATGCCTGAAAAGACTAGCAAATTGCCAGAGGTAAACTAAATTGTGAACAGTGATTCTCCCGTTTTTCATGTGTGCACCTTGGTCCTGTCTATTTTGGATTCCTGCTGAGTATATTTTAAGACAGATGATTAAGCATAATCAAAGGAAAACAAGTGGCCAAATTGGGGTCAGATGGAAACCTGATCTTTGGATTAGAACTAAGAGTCACAATCCATTTTGCAGATTCAATGCAGAGATTCTAAACTCAAAAAGGAGATAGCTCAGAGGTTAAGAGCACTGGCTGGCTGCTCTTCCAGAGGTCCTGAATTCAATTCCCAGCATCCACAGTGTGGCTCACAACTATCTGTAATGGGAGACTGCAGGTAGTATCAGAACTAGTCTATGGTGGTTTTCTGAAACTGTTATTCAGTGGTATGTTTCATCGGGTTAATAACAAACAGTCAAATAAATAAATAAATAAATACTTGAATAGTGATTATCTAGACTCTTCAAAGCAAAATTGGCCAGATTTTGACATACACAGAGCAAGGCACTATTTTTTTTCTAGTCCATAGTTTAACATTAAAATGGGTGAAAATTTACACTATACTATGAAAAATAATAATTCTGTGTGATTTAACTCAGAATTTTGTGGTCTTGATTTTACAGAGGTTTTGGGCTGGTCTGTTTCTTTTTTCATAACATTTCACACATCCCTCCAGATTGTGAGGCTCAGGAGAGTTTTAGGGATGTGAAAGTGACAGGAAGTCCACTTGTTTGTCCCAGTCACCCAGAACTGAAATAATCACACAGAAACTGTATTAATTAAATCACTGCTTGGCCCCTTAGCTCTAAGTTCTTATTGGTTAACTCTTACATCTTATTTTAACCCATTTCTATTAATCTGTGTATCTCCACATTGCAGGGGCTTACCGGCTTAGTTTCTGCAGAATGCCTTACTCTGGCGGTGGGTCCATGGTGTCTCTCTGACTCTGCTTTCTTCTTCCCAGAATTTAGTTCTGTCTTCCCTGCCGACCTAAGTTCTGCCCTATCAACAGGCCAGAGCAGTTTCTTTATTCATTAACCAATGAAAGCTGCACATGGACAGAAGGACCTCCCACACCACATTTACTGATGGGAGAGTGTAGCAGCCTGCCCCTCAACATCCATTAAGTCCTAGTAGCTCCACATCTAGACTTATAGCTTCATAAGCCCCTCTCCCATGCATGCTTCAGTGTTGATTGCTCTAGTCTTGTGAAGGTAGTCACAACTTCTTTGAGTTCATTAGTACAATCACCCTACACCAGTGCGACGTTTGGTCCAGAGGGGAGTATTTCACATCACTCCACCGCTTACTTTGGTTATGATATCTGAGATTGTTCCTGGACTTTGGTGTAGGGGTATTTCAATTGTATTTTAATAAACAAAGTCTGCCTGAAGATTTGAGAGTAAAACAATCCCACTGTCAGCCTTACAGACCAGATTATGGTAACACACACTTTTAATCCCAGTAACCACAATGACACACACCTTTAATCCCAGTATCCACACTAATTGCCATAGAACCTGGGCAGTACATGCCTTTAATGATGGTGGTGCACGCCTTTAATCCCAACCCTATAGAGGATTATAAAATGGGAGAAAACAGCTCTCAGACACAGTCTCCTTCTGAGATTCCAGGAAGCAGGACAGCCATTTCAGACTGAAGTCAATGTAAGAGCCAGTGGTTGGCTGTTTTGCTTTTCAGGCTGAATGGCAATTCCTGATCCTGAGTTTTTATTAATCGTCCTTCACTTTGGGGATTAGATGTGGGGCAATATATACTTCCCAAATCCAGCTGGGCATATGGTCCCTTATTCTCAGTTACTGATCAGCTAAAACAGCTGCATTAATTGTTGTATTACTTGTAAAGAGAGTCTTCTATGACCAAGGTTGAAGGCAGTATTAACAAAATATACAAATACAAATATATAGAAAACAGCTTAACAACATGCCTATTTGAAATAACAATAATAGTGGGTTCCACTTAAGGCCTATGACACTCATTTCATAGACTTTCTATGAGGTTTACAGGATGAACTATCAATTCTCTCAATGAAACAGGCTTCAAAAGCAATCAGAAAGTGATTGGTTACTTCTATCCCAGCCATGCCACTATTTCTCCATTAGGCAGGTCCTCCCTGGCAAGGTGGCATTATAGCATGCAGGGTCCACTGCTGGGTAGGGCTGGAGGTGACATCTTTCCCATGGCCTAGCATCTTCATAGTATCTGCATAGCACCTTCTGGACCCATAAAAAGTAGCCAGCAGGAAGAAAGCTTTCAGATCAGCCCAAGCTTTATTTTTAAATATCCCACAACTAAAACCTGCTATGACTATCTGTTTCTGGTAGACAATGAAGCACAATGGCAATACCCTCTACTGCGTTGGCAAACTCTGGGAACTCCTTGACCTCATTGGGAGGTATATGAGACTTGACAAAAGTATTTCTATTGAATAATTTATGTCTTCTGGGACATTATGGTATACCTCTGTTCATATTTCTTTTAAATTGTGTTTCCATCATATTTTTATTTTTATGTGTGTGTATTTGTCTACATGTTTGTCTGTCTATGCACCACCACATATGTGAATGGTGTCTATGGAGGCCTGAAGATGGTACCAGATACCTTAGAACTGGAGATACAAACAGTTGTGATCTTCCATGTGGGTGCCAGGAATCCTCTGGAGGAGAAACTGGTACTCTTAATCGTTTAGCCATCTCTCCAGGTCCTAATTTCCTTTTTAAAATTAACTAAAAATGTACTGACTCAATAAAATTTTTAAATTATATTTTCTTTGCAAAAAATTGTGCAACTGCTGCAGAGAACTAGAATAGAAATATTAAAAGTGTAACTTGTATCAAGTTTGCCAAAATAGGTCAATTACAGGTCAATTGTAAACAAGGCACACAATTTTGTGTAAAAGCATGTGTGTGGCTTTTGTTTACTACTTGCCCTTGCTGTTTCTTTCTCACTATAGCCTCTGCTAGCATCTAAAAGCAAAATAAATAAATAAAAAAATAAATAAAAATAATTGAGCCCTGACTTCTGCCAGTTACCATATAAGTGAGAGACAAAGTGGCTCCTTCTCACCCCTCTCAAACCTCCTATACTTCTGTGATAAACCCAGAACTATAAGCCCCTATTAAGTCACAGCTCATTCCAAACTTACAGACACTGTGAGAAATATGTTATTGTTTTTGACCTCTAAATTTTTGCATAATTTATAATGAGATAGCATATACTTAATAAAGGGAGCCAGGCCTTTGATTCAGAACTGAGGTATACTGTAGTAGTAACTATGGTCACTTGTAGTTCTTCTTCTAAGACATGGCTGAGGTGACCAGAATCAGATCAGTTTTGTTGAAAGCTGGACATTTTCTGACCAGGAACATGCATAGACTGGAGGAAACGTTTGAACATGCATAGGCTATTTGACATCTTCTCTTGGTTAATATTCATTGAAACTTACAGGAATCCCTGTTAATACCCAGATTTGAAATCTCAGAGCCAAGTGCTGTAGCTGAGGGGCCTGATTTGCATACATAAATATGCAGCAACACGAGCCCCTTGCTTAGGAGTTCTGCCCTGTGATGGGTGTCAGCAATATGTGTGTGGCTGTGCATTCTCCCCATCCCCCATAACTGAACTCAGGAAATGAAGTCAGAGCTGGAGAGCAGCCTCTTCTCATTTTTTGTCCTATAATAAATGCTTACAGTGACATCCCCATTCCCTGAGTTGCTTTTACTTTTCTAAATTATGGAAATGTTTATAGCTTCATTCAGGCTTAAGGCTTGATAAAAAGTGAGTAAAACTTTCAAATATAACCATATGCTCTAAGAATGCAGTACTTATACACAAACAGAAAAACAATCCCTGTCTTCAATGGCAGTTGTGAAAATATAAGGAAAGGGATCATTTCTAAAGATTTAGGGTTGGATTATAATATTTGATACTTTCAATCAATGCTATTTCCATTTGATGAACATTTATCATGTAGAAGAAAAGTCTTGAGAAAAACACAGATTTCATAAGACTGTCTTCATTAGAAAAGGATTATGGTTGCTTTGTGTGTGTGTGTGTGTGTGTGTGTGTGTGTGTGTGTATTATATATATACACACATATATATGTCTTTATCTTCTTAAAAATATTATTTTTATGTGTATGAGTGTTTTACCTTCATGCATGCATGTGAACCACATGCATGTCTGTCTGATGCCTGGGGAAGCCAGAAAGGCCAATAGGTATTGTGGATGTCATGTTTCAGATGGTGTGAGTTACCATGCAGGTTCTAGGAATTACACACTATCCTCTCAATGATAAATAAGTTCTCTTGACCACTGAGTAAATTCTCCAGCTCCCATTGTCTGGAATCCTTCTACTATGTGAACTAGTGAACTAATGTTCAACTTAGGTAATTGCTCGGACTGTCCTATGACTGACACCTAAGTAAGAAGTGATATCTGAATCTGCCTTCTAGGAAAAATTTGATTAAAAAATTGAATAAAATTTGAAAAATTTGGTGGCATCTTTCCACCTTTCTTCTGAAGAAAGAACACTGGGCTCACAAAACTGCACTCAATATCAACTGACTTAACATGTGGCAGCAGACATTAGAGAATGGGATATAAGACTACATCTGCGAGGCTTGGTTTTTCAGACATCATCTTACTGACTGACTCATTCTACGGGCACCTATGGATGAGATTCTGTGAGCCCCAGACACACAGCATACTCCTACCCACTTGATTAGACAAGCAATTCAAATATTGGAGGGCCCAGCAAAAGCCTCTTTATTATTTCTGCAAATTCAATAATTTCTTAGGAAGAGAGCAGAATTCTTGGAGTTTCAGGTATACCACTCTCCTATGAGCAGTAGAAAAAAGAAAATGATTGAAAATAGAGCTTTGAAAGCAAATTTGAAGGCATACATTTATAATCCCAGCTAAACAGGAAACTCCTGAATTCAAGGTAAGACATCTCTCTGTAGCATGATCCTATCTCAACCCAACACAAAGATATAAACATAAGAGCAGACAAGCTAGGGTTGGTGCCCACATGAAACAGACACACCACAAATTCCTCTTTTAAAAATAGACAAAGTTTCTTGAAGCAGGCTACAGCATGCATAAATGTGCATGTCCCCAGCCTCTTCTTTCCAAGGCTTGTATTACCAGTGAACCAGAGCTGAGTCTCACAGAAGAAGTTGAATCTTTGCTTGGGTGTTATTTCATCAAAATTTAAGATAGAATATTTGCCTAGTTAGAGTATTCTGTTAGCTGATGAAACACAGTTAAAAACCTCAATCCTATATCTTTTATCAGCCTAATTGATATTTGTGTACCATAGTGTGACCCCTGCTGTCTTTTCCTTTGTAATCTTAGAAAATGTTTATGCACAAGAAAGCATGCCAATAAAAACCTTTCTTTTTGTTTTCATGAGAGATAATACACTTTGCAGCATTCTGTGTATGTTCTCTTTCACTTAACTGTGTATACCTCGAAGACAGTTTTTCAATGCAAAGGGAATTATAGCGTTGTTAAATTACATGTTTATCACTAACTTCAGATGAACCATAAAGTGTAATAAGACAGACCCCTTTGAGGAACTAGAGACTATTTTCTGCCTTTCCTGTTATAAACATTATTTAGACAAGTATAATTTAGATACAAAAAACAATATTTATTTGCTGAAAAAGTACATATATATTTACACTTTAGAAAAAATTGACAGTATTGTTCTGGTGTGCCTCTTTGATTGTTCACTTTTTGTGACAGTGTCTCTCTGTGAGGTGTAGAATTGATGAGCACTGCAATAATAGAAAAAGATGCTCTGGCCTCAAACTACCTATCCATCCTCCCACCTTAGCCTTATCACTGATGGGGTCACTGCCACAATCCCAGAAGCTTAACTTCCTCTGCTTTTAATCATATAAGTACAGTCAAAAATGTTTTGGGGACATTTAGGAATCTAAATTAAAAACCATAATCTTCTGTGTGTAACACTTTCTGTTAGAATAATGTCATCTCAGACATGGCTTTGCAAATACCATCTTCAATTCCTTTTGTGTTCTCTGACAATGGGTTATTTTGATTGAATTCTCTTTTCTTGACAGATTTCAGCTCTCTTAATCATTCCCTTAATCAAAGAGTGATCCCAGAATGAGATAAATTACATGATATAGTATACAAGACAAAAAAATCTCAAAGTTTTCCCATATTATATCCCTGCCAGAAGATCTTTCTCTAAGTAACTAAAATGTAATCAAATTATGAAGCTAAGTTTGGAGGAGCTGCATGATAAAAAAAATAATATCTTAAGCCACGAGCAAGGTAAGCCTGAAATTAAATCTGTGGTTTGTGACTTTCAGCCCATGGGTACTTGCCATACAGACAAAGAAGTGAATCTCAACATAGTTTGTCAGTTTACCTAACATCTCAGTGATTTCAGGAGCACTGTACAATCATTGCTTCTGCTGAAAATGAAAGAACTGTTTTCTTTCTTTGCATGGAGAATGATTTTGTATCACGCCCCTTGTGACTAAAAATCACTGGTGATTCTTGGTGATTTGTATTTGAATACTGTGTATCTATGTAACCAAGTGGAAAAGGAAATAAACGGTTGGATCAAACAAAACTATCTTTAGACAGCCCAAATTTTGGGTAAATTACTTTTGCCAATAAATAAGCTACTATATATTTTTCCTAAATAAGAAATTATTTTTTTTAATTTTTATATAATCATGTATAGGAGATATTATTACCAAAAAGAAAGTTAACATATGTGTCCATAAACGTAAATGGAATGTAATATTGGCTAAAGTGCACAAAGGAACTTAAAATATCTATTTCTTCTAGGGAAGAAAATAGGATCATGAAAGTGGAGGAAACTGGTATTTCACTCTGCAAGTTTCACACTTGTTGAATTATGAACAATAAAATTGCATTAGCTATTCAAAAAGTAGATGGAAATTTATTGAATTAAATATGATTCAAAATTATTAATTTATTATGAGTCATTAACTCTTGAATTAGCATTCTAGAATGTTTCTCCCTCTAGAGCCTAAGAAGAAGTAGTGGGTGAGGCTGCCTGAAAGACAAGGACAAAAGTCTCTTGAGGGATACTCGGCCAACCTCTTCTGAAGGGAAAACATAAAAAAGGAAACTGTGGGAGTGCTCTTGATGAGCAGAAAGGAGATTCTATCTTTTTAATTTTATCTTTTAAAGTACCATGCTACTTTACAGGAGGACCTTTTTAAGTAATGATGATTAATTTCAAATAAGAAATAATAAAGGCAATATCCAAAATCTGATATTCACTTTTAAAATAGGAAAGATTCTTCTTCCTAAAATTATTTATGCTGCATTCAAAGGGCCAGAAAAAGTCATCTCCTGACAATGAAACCTAGTGTCTCTCAGTGTCCACAATTTGCAAATATTAAATATATTTAAATGTTATTTTTCTTAGTACTTAAATGTAAGGTTAATCATTGTCAATTTGATTAGATTTGGAACCACTTAGGGAGTCTCTCGTGAGATTTAAGCAGAGAGAAAACCCATCCTCTAGTTACCATAACAAGTCTTTTTCTGTACCACTAGCCTGCTCTCAAATAACCACACGGAGAGTACGTATAATGATGAAAACTTGGCCAGGAGCTTAGCCTTGTTTTTAAATAGCTCTTATAATTTAAACTAACCCATTTTGTATTGATCTATGTGCTGCCACAAGGCTCATTGACCTCATCTACATTCTGTCCATCCTGCTTCTTCTGCTTCTCATGACGTCTCTGCCTTTTTCTCAGCATCTTCTCTGCCCTTAAAATCTTGCCTAGATATTGGCCATTCAGCTTCTTATTAAACCAATCAGAGGGATACATATTTACAGTGTACAAAAAGATTATCCCTCAACATTTTCTCCTTTTTGCCTAAATAAAAAGGAAAGGTTTTAATTTTAACGTAGTAAAACTCTATACAATAAGAACAATTATCTGTTATTTCTATAAATAGAAAGGAAATGTGTTAAATTTAACATGAAACTATAAACAATAAGAACACTTATCAAGTGAAAATTGCATTTGCAATATCCAGTCCATTTGTAGTTGTAGAAAATACTGCTTTATTTACTTTATTTTGATGAATCCAAAGCTCTAAACCTAATTTACCTTTTATTATAGTAAGGAAAACTTTAACTACCTAGACTTCAACTCAATCAAAGACGCCAGAAAGATATAATATTTCCTGAGTAAACAGGAAGTGCAATGCAAGTCACTATCAAAACTATAGAAAAGACAGACATCTGACTGACTGACAGTCACCCAAGGTTCTTCTGCAATGTTGGGCCATTCAGTCCTCTGCATACCAACCTAGAATATCTGACAAACTCTACTATGATATGGGAATTTTAAAGGACTGTCCCACCTTGTTTTGGCAAATTTCAGCAGTCACTTTCTTATGTGTCCTGCAGAATGTCTGGCAGACTTTTCTATGAAGCAGGAATGTTGTCAGACTGTCTTGCCGTGTCTTGGAAAAGTTTGAAAGTTTTTTTTCTTTGTGTCCTGTTTGTCCAGTTTGTACAACATACTGTCAGCAGTCAGGGCAAGAGCAACTTTTTTGCTCAATGTTTTTTGCCATATTAAAAGCAACTCTCATAAGAAGTTACTTTAATTTCCATTATCTTCTCTGAAGTAAATTGTTGCTAAAAGAAGCAGATGTGTCTCACCAATATGAAAAGCCTTAAATTATTAACCATCTTACATACCATATTCTGTTGGTTTTGAAGTGTTTTAAGACCATCTACCTATCTAAATATATCTATTTAACCTTGAAAACATACCTAATATGACTACAAGTTTGATTATTGTAGATAACTACTAACCTTCATTTTTATCTATACATTATATTTTTAAATGAGCTTCATAAGCACAATACTGAAAATAAGAGTATATTATTATTATTAAGGTACATTTAATATAACAAAAATAATCTTAAATTTGCATCAACAGATCAAAATGCATATCAATATAAAATATTTGAGACTAGTGGCTGTTCAAATGCAGACTCAACAATGCAATCTTTCATTCCATCACTTCTATGCTATATTCCCCCTTTTCCTTCAGAGATACCTGAATATATTCTACTTTGTTTAGTTTTCTCCCTAACCATGATCACCCAAATGATGAAAAAACCTAGAACCCAATAAGTGACTGAGAACCGCCCACCCCTCCTCTTGGTAATGTGGCTATTGTGATCTCTATACTGCTTCCTGTTGTCTGGGAGTTCTGGTATCTTTGGAGGACCCTGAGAAAAATAGGATAGTGTTCATGTCCTGGCAAGAAGTCTCTGTGAGACTATACCAAAGCAAAAACATAGCCTCTTATCAATGCAGTACATTTTTTGAGTTCCATTTTAAAGTTAAGACATTCTTAATGTTTTTAGACTGCTTTCTTGAAGCAATCCCTTTCACAATCCCACGTCCCCAGCAACAGTCATTTGCTTAGCAGCAATAAGAAAGTTCAATGACAACACAATAACATACAGGATCCCTGTGTATTTCCCATCTATATGTGGCTTATTTTTATTATTACTTTATTATTTTTTAAAACTTTATTATTTACATTCCATGGTAGTCTATATCCTTTTTCTTTTCTTTTTTAAGCATACATACACTGTTAAAATATTGTAACCTGTTTAGAGCTCATTTTCCTCAAAATTTGCTTTACTGTATATCTGTAATCTTTTGTTTCTCTAAGAGCAAAACCTTAAATAGCCACACAACTTACTTGAGTGCATGCTAGCAGCTCAAAGCTGCAGGAAGTAGACAAGAGATATGTCTGTGTACCACAGCCCCCATGAGAGACTGTGGGACTAAGAAATTGAGTTTGGTTCTTTTTTTGTGGGTTTCAAATCCTTTTGTAAGCTTTCTCAGATCTTATGTGGAAATATGTGACCCACAGTGGGTGCTGCTTGTAGCAAGTCTTTCTCTGTCTTGCCTGCCAGCTCCCAACTAACCACTTGGAGACTTCATATTAATTATGAAAGCTTGGCCAATAACTTAGACTTGTTTCTAATTAGCTCTTATGATTTAAATTAACCCATTTTTATTAATCTATGTGTTTTCTGGGGTTTATTTGTCTCATCTACATACTGCCCATCCTGCTTGCTCTGCATCTCATGGTATCTCTACCCTTCTTCATCCCAGTGTCCTCTATGTTCCCTAAATTCTGCATAGCTATTGTTAATTCAGTTTTTTATTAAACCAATCAGTGTCATATATTCAAAATGTACAAAAAGAATATTCCACAATAGATTACAGGAGGTACTACCAGTCCCAAGATAAGTAAAATAGAAAAATGACAAATACAGTAGAACAATATTTACCTTCCTTCCTACCTTTCTTCTTTCCTTTATTTTGTATGCAATGCACTCTGATCACACTTACTTCTCATTCTTCTGAGGTCTACCTTTCCATCCTTGTACCACCTTCCCCCAAACAAAACAAACAAACAAAAGTACAAGTTCCAATTGTGTTGCCTATATATTCATTGGAGCATGATCAAACTAACAGTGACCAGTCTCTTAATAAACCTGAGTCCTTCCTCACCCCTACCCCTATACCCACTAGAAAGCATCAACTATGAAGAGCTACATTTCCGCATCTTTATCACAGTTTTAAAAGACTCTTCAATAGCTTCCTGCTTATACTGTTTGTTTGTTTGTTTGTTTGTTTTGATGCATAGAACAGAAGCCTTCAATGTCTATCCTTTTAGTTACAAGTCTGTAGTCTTCCATACTACTGCAAAAGAAGCTTCCTTGCCAATAGTAGTTAGTGGCAACATTGATCATAGACTTCCACACGGTTTCAGGTGGCAGCTTGGATCATGGACATCAACATGGCATGTGGCTTCAGCACAGACTACAGGCAAAACTATGGCCTCCAGCAGCAGCATGGGCCATGTGTTCAAGGAGAAGTTTCAAGGAGGCTTAATCCAGAAAATTAACCATTCTTCATCATAGGCTCTCTTGTTGCTCAGAATCATGGTGATTGTGCAGTTAGGCAGCTTGTTTCAGGGCAGGATCTGCATGAACTCTAGGATGCTATACAACACGAGGCCCTTGTTCCCTGCTTAGAGGTACCCTGGCATGGCCATCATGTGTGTAGTCCCTAGCAGTGCTGAGGCCCTGTGATTCCTCACTGCCCATCCCCAGGCGCAAGCCTCCTAATATCCCATGGATGGGGTCCTACTTTTCAAGAATGTGATCCTCTGTCTGTTGCAGCCTCTCTCTATACTTCCTGCCTGGCCAATCAGCGTTTGTTTAAAACATGATTGACAGAATACAGACAATTATCCAGCACCACTTCTCCCTCTTTTTTAAAAAAACAAAGGAAAATATCCAGTCCATTTTTTGGTAATGTGGGCATAGTATTCTAGGCTATTTCTGGCTGGTTGGGGGCACTGATAATCTTATGGGGACCTAAAGAAAATTTAGAATTATGATTAAGTCCTGACTAGAGTATCCTGTGAGTCTTGATCATCTCAGGTAGCATCTTGAATCTGTTCTGAATGTAGAACTCAGACAACTGGGTCATCTGTTCCTACTGGAGATTTCTCAGGTGGTCTTCCTTGATCAAACCTGAGTTTTCTTAACTCAGAATGAATCCATAGCCTCTCATTTCCTGTGGAAACAAAAGCAAAATCTCTTCTCCAAAGTAACATATCTTTTGACTTCAATTTTGAAGTCAAGGTATTTTCAAAATACCTATCTTGGATTAATTCAGCAGCATTTATAAGCAAATATCTTTTAGCAGCTGTTTCTCCTTCCTCAGCATTCAAACAATTCAAAGAGAACATAATAGCATACAGTATCAAGATTCTCTGTGTATTTTCCATCTTTATGTGGCTTTATTTTAACTTCTATTTCTTTTATTTTTATTTTTAACTTTTGGCTTTTTGAGACAGGTTCTCTGTGTATCTTTGTCTTGGAAATCCCTCTGTAGACCAGGCTGTCCTTGAACTCACAGAGATCCACCTGTCTCTGCCTCCCCAGTGCTGGGATTAAAGGTGTGTGCTACCACACCTTGAATTCACAGAGATCTGTCTGCCTCTGCCTCCCAAGCTTTGGGATTAAAAGTATGTGATACCACACCTTGAAGTCACAGAGGCCAATCTATCTCTGCCTCCCAAGTGTTGGGATTAAAGGTGTGTACCACCACACCCAACTACTCTCTTTCTTTCTTTTTTACTTTAAGAACTTTAACCTATAGCCTGCATATATTTTTAACACACTGTAAACCATTTAGAAGTTTTTTAAAAATCTCTCTTTACTGTATATGTCTCTTTTTCTGACTACATGAGTCTTTAATTTACCAAGCAATATGGGTAGGATAAAAGCCATGGCTTTGACGGCTGGATCCAGCCCATTACTTAGCTTTATGAGATTCCAGCCTCATGGCTGAGGTACCGGCCAGAGCCGTGTTCATTGCCAAAACTCTATGGCGTTTCCAGGTCCTTGGCAGCAAGCAAGCTGCAGCATTCTGCTCACAAACCACATTCAAATGCTCTGCAGTCAGACTGCCTGCCTGAAAGAGTCAGAGTTTGGTTGGTCAACCAGACAGGAAGTAGAGGTGGGGTGAGAAGACCAGGAGAATTCTGGGAAGAAGGAAGCTCTTCCTGAGCCTCCTGTCCAGACCACCAAAGAAGCAGGATGTTACCTGCCCTGCTGAAAAAGGTACTGAGCCATGTGGCTAACATAGATAAGAATAACGGGTTAATATAAGCTACAAGAGCTAATAAGAAGCCTGAGCTAATGAGCCAATGAGTTTATATCTAATGTAGACTCTCTCTGTGATTTTATTTGGGACTTGCCAGCTGTGGGAACTGGAAACCCTAAGTAGCAGGCCCTCATGTTACAAAAAAGACTTTTTTTTATTTTTAAATAAAATAAAAACAGAAAAAAACAAAATTATAAAATACCCCCCAAAAAAGGAACTGTATGAACTTGGATATTTGTGCTAAAACTACCACTTATTGTGGATTAGAGACAGGGATTGACTTGAATATTCAAAGTGGCTAATAAAAATGCTAATCCTGAAGAATGGAGTGGTTCCGCTCCCAGCTAGATAGCAATTCTTTGGAGGCCCTAGGTATGGGGGCACTTCCCAGGTCCTCTCCCACCCATCCTAGGCCCAGCAGCCAGTCAGCACGCAAGTCTTCTGTAGCCAGACCACTCTACTGCCATCTCCACCTGTATCAGAGGACACCAGCAGGACCGCCCCCACCTCCACCGAATGGAGAAAGAGATGAATGGCTGTCCTCCCAGTTGACACAGCCCAGTTCTCTAGGTCCTAGGTCCAGGGTATTGTCCACACCCCTTTCCAATTCATCCCATTAACCTGCCAGCAGGCAAGTCTCCTGCAGCTAGTCTGCTTCACCACCATCCCCAGCTGCATTAGAGGGCCCCAGAGTCATAGCCCCATCTAAACCTACTGGAAGAAGAGGGGAGGGGTGGCTTTCCAAGCTGGACAGCCAAACTCACTAGGCCCTAGGTTAGAGGTACTTCCCATGCCCCTCCCCAACCCATTCCAGCCCCAGTACCAGGTCAGTAGGCAAGTCTACTGTGACCAGGTCACTCTACCACCAACCCCAGCTGTATCAGAGGGCCCACCAGCACCAATTGAAGGAAGAGTAGAATCAGAGGCCCCTGGAGACACAACCCCAATCTGCACCAATTGAAGGAAGATCCCTAATGGACAATAGGGAAGACTACCTCAGCCAGGCCATTCCACACCAGTCCCAGAAGCATCAGATGCCACCAGGTGGCCCAGAAACCATCTACATCAATTTAAGAAGAATCAATGACCCTAAATATAACTACTCCAAGCCCAGATTGGTAGAAGACAGTATAAAAATACATTTAACAACATAAAAAGCAACATGACACCACCAGAACCTAGTGGTTCTACAAAAGCAAGACCTGAACTTTCCAACATAGATGAAGCAAAACAAAAAGAAAGAAAGAGAAAAAAGAAAAAAAACAATCAAACAGATAAAGACTTGACAATTGACATAAAGTCAATAAGAACAACACAATTGTGAGAATTCTGGAAATCAAAATTCTGGGTAAATGAACAGGAATTATGGATGTAATTACCAACAGAATAAAAGAGATGGAAGAGAGAATTTTAGGCATTAAAGATATGATAGAGAAAATAGATTCATTGGTCCAAAAAAATGTCAAATCCAACAAATTCTTAACACTAATCATTCATGTAATCTGGAACACCATAAAAAGATCAAACCTAAAAATCATAGAGATAGAAGAACTCCAATTCAAAGGCATAGAAAATAGATTCAACAAAATCATAGAGGAAAATCTCCCAATCTAAAAAAGGACATACCTATGAAGTTATAAGAAGTTTACAGAACACCAAATACACTGAATTTAAAAAAGTCCCCTCACCTTATAATAACACAAATACTAAACATTCAGAATAAATAAAGAATATTAAGAGCTGCAAAAGGAAAAGGTCAGACTTATTAGAATTTCTTGCAAAATTCTAGAGACTCTGAAGACCAGAAAATCCTAGATATGCATTATATAGACACTAAGAGAACATGGATGCCAGTCTACATTACTATACCCAATGAATCTTTCATTCACCATTCATCATAGATAAAGAAAACAAAATATTCCATGACAAAAACCAGATTTAAACAATCCCTAACCACAAATTCTGCCCTACAGAAAGTAGTAGAAGGAAAACTCCAAACCAAGGTAGTTAGCTACACCCACAAAATCAAAGGCAATAGATAATAACACACCAGAAAATCTAAAAGAAGGAACAAACATGCTGTCACCAACAATAACAAAACCAGAAGATACCAGGAACTAACAATGTCATTAATATCCTTTAATACCAATGGGATCAACTCACCAATAAAAGGATACGGGGTAGCAGAATGGATACAAAAACAGGATCCATTCTTCTATTTCATACAAAAATATACCTCAACTTAAAAGTCAGACATTACTTCAAAGAAAAGGGTTGGGAAAAGATTTTCCAATCAAAAGGTCCTAAGAAACAAGCTGGTATAGCTGTCCTAATATCTAACAAAATAGACTTTGAACTAAAATTAATCAAAAGAGGTGGAACAGAACACTTCATAATCACCACAGAAAATGTCCATCAAGAAGAAGTCTTAATTCTGAACATTTATACTCCAAATGTAAGAGCACCAACATTTGTAAAAGAAACATTACTTGCTATATCTTAAAACACACATCAAACTGCACACATTAATGATGGGAGACTTTGACACTCCACTCTCACCAATAGACAGGTTTTCCAGACAGAAACTTAACAGAGAAATAAGAGAACTAACAGATGATATGACTCAAATGACCTTAACAGATATAATATAGAAGATTTCACCCAAACGCAAAAGAATATATCTTCTTTTCAGCATCTCTTGGAACCATCTCTAAAATTGACCATATACTTGGCCACAAAGTTAATCTCAATAGATACAAAAAAAGTTGAATAACCCCTTGTATTTTATTAGATCATCATGGCTTAAAGTTAGAATTCAACAACACAAAATACAGAAAGTCTACAATCTCCTGAAAACTGAACAATACTCAACTGAATCACTACTGGGTCAAGGAAGAAATAAAAATAATTAAAGATTTTCTATGATTCCATTAAAATGAAGGCACAGTGTACCCATACTTATAGGAAACTATATAAGCAGTGCTAAGAAGAAAATTTATAGCACTAAGTGCCCACATAATGAATTTGCAGTAATCTCACACTATCAACTTAACACCATACTGGAAAGCTCTAGAACAGCAAGCAAACTGACTCAGGAGAAACAGACAATAGGAAATAATCAAACTGAAGACTGAATCAATAAAGCAGGAATAAAGAGAACAATAGAAAGAATCAATGAAACAAAGAGTTGGTTCTTTGAGAAAATCATTAAGATAAACAAACCTTTATCCAAACTAACCAAAAAAGAGAGAGAGAATATCCAAATTAACAAAATCAAAAATGGAAATGGGGACCTAACAACAGATACTGAGGAAACTCAGAGAATCATATGTATTACACAAAATTGCAAAACCTAAAAGGAAAGCAATTTTCTGGATAGGTAAGACTTACCAAAATTAAATCAAGACCAGATAAACAACTTAAATAGATCCATAAACTCCACAATAATAGAAGCAGTCATTAAAAGTCTCCCAACCAAAAAAAAAAAAAAAAAAAAAAAAAAAGCCCAGGATTAGATCGTTTCCACATAGATTTCTACCATATCTTCAAAGAACTAATACCAATACTCCTCAAATTGTTTCACACTATAGAAACCGAAGAAACATTGCCGAACTCTTTTTATGAGGCTACAATCACCCTGATACCCAAACCACACTAAGATGCACCAGAGAGAGAAAGAGAGAATTACAGATGAATCTCCCCCAAGGACCTTGATGGAAAATTACTTAATAA
This sequence comes from Ondatra zibethicus, assembly GCA_004026605.1. Taxonomy (NCBI): domain Eukaryota; kingdom Metazoa; phylum Chordata; class Mammalia; order Rodentia; family Cricetidae; genus Ondatra; species Ondatra zibethicus. Next base: position 102,776 of record PVIU01001745.1, read on the forward strand.
AATACTGGCAAACTGAATCCAAGAACCCATCTAGAAAAACATACATGATGATCAAGTAGGCTTCATTCCAGAGATGCAGGAATGGGACAATATACAAAAATCTGTAAATGTAATCCACCATATAAAAAAGCTGAAAGAACAAATACACATTATCATCTCATTAGATGCCAAAAAATGCCCTCAACAAAATCCAACACCCTTCATGATAAAAGTCTTGGAGAGATTAGGAATACTAGGGACATACCTACACATAATAGATGCAATATACAGCAAGCCAACAGCCAGCATCAAACTAAATGGAAACTCAAAGCAATTCCACTAAAATCAGTATCAAAACAAGACTCTCCACTATCACCATATCTATTCAATATAATACTCAAAATTCTAGCTAGAGCAATAAAACAACGAAAGGATATCATGAGGATACAAATTGAAAAGGAAGAAGTTAAACTTTTCCTATTTGCAGATGATATAATAGTATACATAAATGTATACTATTAATTCTACCGGGGAGCTCCTAGAGCTGATAAAATCCTTCAGTAATGTGGTAGGATAATTTAATTGAAATTATTATTAGGTAGATTAATTTAAAAAACTTAGTAGCCCTCCTATATATAAATGATAATTGGACAGAAAAATAATCAGAGAAACATTACCCTTTACAATAGCCATAAGTGACAGAAAATATCTTGTAACTCTAACAATGAAAGACCTATATGACAAGTCTTTAAAGAAAGAAATCGAAGAAGATATCAGAAAATGGAAATATCTCCCATTCTCTTGGATAGATAGGATTAACATAATAAAATGGTAATCAGCAAAAGCAATCTACAGATTTAGTGCAATCCCCATTAAAATCCCACCACAATTCTTCACAGACCTTTAAAGAATAATACTCAGCATCATATAGAAAAACACCAAACCCAGAACAGCCAAAACAAACCTGGACAAAACACCTCTAGAGGCATCACTATGTCTGACTTCAAGATATAATATAGGGTTAAAGTAGTAAAAAACCAGTTTGGTACTGGCAAAAAATAAAAATAAAAAAAAACAGACAAGTGGATTAGTGGAATCAAACTGAAAACCCTGATATTAATTCACACACCTATGAGCACCTGATTTTTTACTAGGAAGCCAAAATTGTTCAATTGAAAAAAGAAAGCATCTTAAATAAATGATGCTGGCAAAACTGGACTTTGACATGTAGAAGAATGAATATAGATCTATATGTGTCATGGTACACAAAACTCAGGTGCAAATGAATCAATGACCACAACAAATAGTTACACTGAACCTGATAGAAGTAAAGGGGGATATAGCCTCAAATGCATGGGCGCCAGGACTTCTTCCTAAATATAACACCAGAGTTACACTGAGAGCAACAATAATAAGTGAAACCTCCCGAAACTGAGAAGCTTCTGTGAGGCAAAGGACATGGTAAATATGACAAACCAGCAGCTTACTGGGAATCAATCTACCTCAAGACCCAGCATACTACTCTTGGGCTATACCCAAAAAATGTTCAATCAGACACTTTCTCAATTATGTTAATATCAACATTATTCATAATAGCCCGAACCTGGAAACAACCTACATGCCCCTTATCTGAAGACTAGATAAAGAGAGTGTGATATATTTGCATAATAGAATATTACTCGGCAGTAAACAATGCCATCTTGAAATTTGCAGGCAAATGGATGGAACTAGGGAAAAAACACCTAGAGTGAGACATCCCAGAACCAGAAAGACAGCCATGTTATGTACTCACTCATTAGTGGATCTAAGATGTAAAGAAAAGTATAAACATGCTACAATCCATGACCCCTGAGAAGCTAGCTATCAGGGAGGCCCTCAAAGAGACATGCATGGATGCCCCCTGGGAAGGGGGAAATAGTTAAGACCTCCTGAGTAAATTGTGAGGGGGAAGTGAAGGGGCAGAGCAGAACATGAGGGAATGGGATGGTTGAGTTGGAGAAGTGACAGCGGGAGAGAGCAAGGAAAGAGATATCTTGACAGAAAGAGCCATTATGGGGTTAGAGAGAAATCTGGCGCTAGGGAAACTTTCAGGAATCAACAAGGATGACCCAGTTAAGACTTCTAGAAATAGTGGAGAAGATACCTGAACTGGCCTTCCCCTGAATTCAGATTAATGACCACCTTAATTGTCACCATAGAACCTTCATCCAGTAAATGATGGAAGCAGATGTAGAGATTCACAGCTAAGCACTGGACCAAGCTCCCAGAGTTCACTCCAAGAGAGGGAGGAGAGATTGATTATATGAGCAAAGGGGTCAAGATCTGTGAGGATACCCACAGATGCAGCTGTCCTGAGCTAGTGGGAGCTCACAGACTCTGAACTGTTAGCTAGGGAAACTGATGGGGGCTAACTAGGAGCTCTCAATGTGGGTGTGGCCTGGGCAATCTGTAGGGCCACTGGCAGTGGGACCAGTCTTTATCCCTACAGCATGAATTGGCTTTTTGTAGCCCATTCCCTATGGAGGGATCTTGCTCAGCCTTGATACAGGGGGAAGGGATTGATCCTGCCTCAAAGTAATATGCCAGACTTGGTACTCCCCATGAGAGGCCTACCCTTTCTGAGGAGTGGATGGGGGACTGGGTGGGGGGAGGTGAGGAGGAGCAGGAGGATGGGAGGGAGGCAAAACTGTGGTTGGTATGTAAAAATTTTAAAAAAAAACTTTTAAATAAAATCTTAAAAAAATAAAATTGTAGTCCCTAAAATAGAAATTGTAGAAGTATTTAGGATTGTTCACTAACTAATAATTGTAATTAATATCATTATTAGTAAGAAAATCATCAGTTTTGATAGTCTTACCTCCTTGGAAATCCTCAGCTTCTCACAAATGTCTAAGTTAGAGATACATATTAAAGCTTCAAAGAGTCTACAGTGTGGTATCTTTCTAAGTAAAACAGAAATTCTTCATTTTATCTCCAGTATGGAAACAGTAGGCATTGTCCAAGAAAGTCAAAAGAAATATAGTTTACAGATGCCTCATGGACCCTGGATGAAGCCAAAATGCAGATCTGAAGACATATTACAGTAGGTCAGCCTCCAGAGACCTACAAAAGATAGAGGACCACAGAAAAGAGAGTATGTGGATACAGACTTTTTCTGAATTCTTGTAGGTAGTAGGCTGGATATGGGGGCCGTTGCCTGCTATTAATTATGTTTAGTAATAACTGTGCAAGTTCCCCATAACACTGCACTGGCCTTGCAGTTACAAGCCCTCCCGCAGATCACTACATCTGCATCCAGGTGGGGATGTCCTGTGGGGCTTTTCCTACCTTGCTACTGCTCTCTGATTTTCTCCTTTATGGTTGCATACATCCAGAGCCAGGCCCGTTGATTTTGATGGGCTTCCTGAGCTCCTCATCCTGCCTCTATCCTCTGCTCTCAGGTTGTGACCTGATTTATAGAATCTCTCACATTTTCACTGCTTCTTCCTGTAGGAGTCAGAAAAATCTATAAGTCAAGATTAGATACTGAGCCCATGGGTTCCTTTTCTATCTCTTCCAAAAGTACATAGTGATCTGGAAAAGTAAACATTAAAACTGCTGAAAACAATGACACATTTCTAAACCACGAAATATGTAGTACCTGCCTATAAACATAGGTGACAGAAGAATCAGAAAATTAAAACTGCAAAAGGAGACAGTGCTGTAGTCTTCAAGTTCAGAGGCAATTGATTGTGTTGAAAAAAGATAAAAATTTAATAAGCACAAATCAAAATAATTTCCAAATGTGGAGACCCAAGGGAACAAATAGTGAGAGACATTACAGTAGCAAATCAATAATATAATTGAATTTGATGTAATAATAATAGTTAAAAAAGGAAGATATTGGTTACATATAAGTAACACAATAGTTCTAGATAATAAATATATAATAATAGAAGGTAATAAATCAGTTGATAAGCAAAATTAAGCAAGGCCCAAGGTAGGATTAATAGATATTCAAAAAATAGTCCTAGAATTACTTAAAATTTTAATCAAAAGAAATTTTAATATACAGTTTACACAGTTTACAGGGCTTAAAATAGCAAAGCAAATAACTGGTAATAAGAAAGAGCTGTGGGTTCCACAGTAAAAGCTAAGAGGATCATTCCAGTGTTCATGAAAACAATAGGTTTGCCAGAATATTTACAAAGGGTCCAATAACTTGTTCATAGGAAGACTTGAGAGCACATCCCTCAGGGTAAATATTATTATTAGTTTTTCAGAGTATTTTTTCCTGCCTTTAGTTTCCAGTTTCTTAATGGGTATTGACTTTATCAGACTTCTGAAGTAGGATATTGCAGTCGCTTTTCAGGGAATGTACTATGTAACTCAGAAGAGTCCTTGGCTTTGATACCAGCTTGTCAAACTCTCCTTTGCCCCAGGCTTTTACTTTTAACTGTAGCCACATCCTGACCTTAGGTGAGGGCTCTGGAACAAGAGCTAAGAGAAAGCCTCAAGTCTTTGTGTGTCAAGGAGGCATAAAAATGTGGGAAAAGGAAGTGTGGGGGGGGGAGAGGGAGGAAGGAGAAAGAGAGAGAAATTCTGTGCAACTCCTTACCTAGTATTATTTATAAAATCAAAGGATTGTTTTAAAAAGCATATGGATATAATAAAATATAACGGAGTGCACTGCGAAGAGACGCCATGACCATGACAACCTTTGTAAGGAAGATATTTAATTGAGGGCAGTCACTTACAGTTTCAGAGGTTCAGTCCATTATCATCCTGGCAGGGAGTATGGAAGCATGCAGGTAGACATGGAGCTGAAGGAGAAACTGAGAGTCCTACATCTTGCAGTCATCAGAAAGTCAACTCAGACACTAGGCAGCATCCTGCGCATAGGAAAGCCCAAAGTCTACCTCTACAGTGACACTCTTCCTCCAACAAGGCCATATCCCTCCAGCAAAGTCACACCTCCTAACAGTGCCACTCCCTATGAGATTATTGCAGCCAATTACATTAAAACAACTACACTGATTTTATTGTGATAAACAACTTTCTACCTAATCACAGATTTGTTCACAAATAAGATATATATATATATATATATAAATCCATAAGCCTAATATATTCTTGTTAGAATTATGGGAGTGTTTATAATAACTTGAAAATTTGTCTCTAAATTTTCAAATAGATTATTATCTGAGATTTCCCAAGAAAAAATTTAATAATAAAATAATACAAACGTCTGTTTCATCGGGTACTTCTCCCCTCTGAGGTTAAATCGTATAATGTTGCCTTCTCAGGCTTTCTGTTTACTCCATCTCTAATTCTACCTGATAGCAGGAAGAGAATCAAAATTATACACTGATGTAATCACCACTATTGTAGTCATATTACTTCACACTGGAGGCTCAGTTAAGCTCACAGAACATAATGGAAAAATCCTGACATCTACAAAACTGACTTCTCTGAGGGGTTAACCTCTGACGACAGTGGCACTTTGGTTTTCTTTCTGTGACCAGATAAGAAAAACATTCAAGAAGTTATGACGCTCACACATTTAGTACAGAAATGACAGGAAAAAGTTCATGAGTAAAGAGATATGTCCCGGATCCGAGAATCAGTCCGTCCCTTTGCAGCAGTCCATCAGCTCTGGCTGATGATTCAGAGTTCATCTTTGCAGGGCAAGATGATATCAAGAGCAAGGAACCATGCTAAGTATCTAAGATTCAAAGTTAGACTTTGTTTTCAATAGAATGTCCAGGTCTATTATTTAAAAAATATTAAGAAATTGACCAGTAGTACTGACCAAACCATTGTGTCAGGAAGCTGGGTTGTTTGGATCACCAGCGAATAACCAGGTAGTAATTAGACTGAACCATGGTACCAGGAATCATTCCAGACTCTGTAGATTTTTGTGTTGGGAAATTGTTGATGAGTATCCTGTCCTGGGCAGACATGTCTCAGGAAGTCAGAAAGGTTCGATGCAAAAGTAAGAAGTCCAGGAAAGTCCGTGTGAGAGAAGATTGGATTAAGCACCAGATACAATAAGCATGTAAGAAGGAGAGGGGGGAAATGAATAGGAAATACAGAGTGAGATGGTGGGGAGCCAGTGAAGGCTGGGGAGCTGCCAAGCCATGTTGTAACTCAGCTCAGGAAGGAAAGAGAAGAGTGAAGGATGGGTGGAAGTGGCCAAGACAGAACCAGGATGATTCAGCAAGGCTGTCTGAGTTCTAGAGCCAAAGATAGCAGAGCTGTGGATCACTGTGATTACTGCTTATGGCAGCTGTGCTGTCATCAGATAGAGAAATGTCCTTGAGAAATGGAACCTCGGCAGAAACACAGGGATGGGGTTCTGAGATCAGCAGTGTGGTTCATTCATTGTTCACACACGGTTCTTAGATTGAAAGACTGAAAACATTTTTATGGCAGCAACAGGATGAGCTAACAGTCCCTCCACTGCTCTGTTTTGTAGTGGTGAAACAAGATTGGCCAGATTTGCCTGATACCTAGCTCACATTTCTGAGCAGTTCTTAGATATATTAAATGTTTACGTATGAATTGGATTTTAAGCTGAGGGCATGCAGACATAAAATGGTTCCCTACTAGGCCACATTAACCTACCCGAAAAGCAAATATGTTAGTGTTTGAAATGAGTAGCAGCCCAGCTTGTAGGATGTGTTATAAGCACTGTAGTTAAGGAAAATACATTTCACTTCTGGGAACACCATCTACAGAAACAGAAACCACAAAAAATAGCCAAGAGGGTAGAATGCAGAAAAATGACTGCTCTGTCCATCTTGACCAGTCTATACAGCTCTCAGTTTTGGTTTCTGGATAATTCATAAATAATATAACCCCTCTTTTCCTTTGAGTATTCTATAGAAAAGGGGGTGGAATTATTTTGATTTTCTACAGCTCAGTCACAAACACTCAGGTGAACTAGTGACTCAGACTCTAATACGAAGTCACTATTGTTTTCTATACATGAGTCATTGGAGGGACATGGCAGAAGGATTGTGGGTGGGGACAGACAAAGCCAGATATTTATAAATCTGAAGTTAAAACAACAGAAATGACAGCAGGCCATCAAGAGTAAAGACCAAGTCACGGGTCTGATAAATCATTCCATTTTCTAAAAGGTCAGTTCAACTCTTGTTTGTTTTATCTATTTTGAAATATACTTGTAAACATTAGAGTGAAACTCAGCAATAATGATGTGATAATGAGTTACAACGAATAATGTTTTTCCCTAATGTATGATTCCTCAAAAATGAGACATTTATTTCATTTTACTATAGGCTATATTTTTTATATTTCAAACAAATCTGAGTTTGATAAATTATTTGGTAAGTACTGGATAAACAAACTAGTACATGAGCACACAAAGCAGTTTTTATTTAAGTAAATTTGTTTTGATAAATGAGTCCTGCCTGGATGATTTATCAATGTAAAATGGAATTGCCCTACAGTTACATAACCCTAAGTCAGTTTTTCATTTGAACCTTCTATTGCATGCTGAGAAAATAAAGGTGAACTTGTGTTCTTTCCAATTAGACATTAGAAAATTTTAGTTTTGTATAAGTTAATATTGTATGATTTAAGCAGTAAAAATAAACATTGAAGACATAAAAATTAACTGCACTTATTTATGTAAATAACATATGCCTTATGAAAACATAAAAACAAAACAACTAGAACAAACTAATCCTAATACTAATAGTAATCAAAATATTACATTTAATAAGCTATTTTTAACAACATAATATCTGAATATATTTAGCTGGCTAGGAATTAAGTATAATTAAAGATATCTGATGAACCTCAAACATGTAGAAAATCATTAACCAAGTAGCATTCTGACCTAGGAATAGTGGTACACAAATGTCCTAATATTCCAGAATTTGAAGTAGGATTACAAGTTTGAAATCAACCCAGGTTATATAATAAGAACCAATCAAAGAAGAAATAAAAGGTGGACAAAAGGCAAGAGAGGGATGGGTGTGATGGAGGGAGGGCAGAAGGGACAAGGAAGGAATAAAAACTGGAGAAAAGGCAAGACAGAAAGGGGTGGGACGGAGAAAGGGAAGAAGGGAATCACTAAATAGAGCTCCCAAAATCAACTAAGGAAGATGAAATTCCACTGACTTACGAGATATCTTAGGATTTCTATGGCTGTGATAAAATACAATGACCAAAAGCAAGTTAGAGCGGTGACGGTTTATCTGGCACATTGTTCTGGATCATAGTGTATTACTGAATGAAGTCAGGACAGGAACTCAAGCAGAGCTAGAACCTAGAGGCAGGAACTGATGCAGAGGCCATGGAGCAGTGCTGCTTATTGGGTTTCTTCACTGGGTTTGCTCAGTGTGCTTTCTTATAAAACCCAGGACCAGAAGCCCAGGGATGCTTCCACCCACAAATGCCTGGGCCTTCTACCATCAATGACTAATCAAGAAAATACTCTACAGGCTAGCTGATCTTAAGAGGTCATTTTCTCAGTCAAGGTTTCCTCATCTCACATGACTACAGTGTATGTCAGGCTGACAGGTAAATCTAGCCAACAAATAAGCTATACCTTCTCTCATCGTTTCCTCATGGTCTCTAATCATACCAGCTTAGAACTTCATAGATTACAACTACATAAATTGTAGAATAATTTTCCAACAGCTACAGAAGTAATAGGCACGAGCCTCTTAAGGAGCATACCAAAAATCAGAGTCATTCATGAGACAAAAGCGTGGTACCAGATGTAGAAAAGGTAGATGTTGGAGAAGGGAAGGGAGAATGATCAACAAAAATAATGTATATATGAATTGAAGCATTCAGAACCGCATTGCTTTTATGCTAATTTTTAAAAAGTAAATTAAAAAATCATTTAGAGTCTCCAACATATAATACACAAGTTTTAGGTTGCATATACACATACTCACTTGCCGACATAAGTACTGAAAATACTGTATGTCCCTGATAATATGCTGGTTACACCAGTTACAATGGTAAATAATACAAACTTTTATTATGGATGTATTAAATTTTATTTATTTATCGTTTAAAGATACTACAATCAAACTCAGATCCTTAAGCATGCTAGGCAAAAAATATGCCATTCAATTATATCCTCAGCCCTTGTTTTACTTTTTCTTTTGATATAGGGTTTCACCAGTTACACAAAACAAGCCTGGAATTTGTAGTCTTCCTTTCTGAGCATCTTGAGTAGTTTGGGTTACAGACAACCGTTTTAGTTACATGCTGAATTTTAACTAAATGGATGAAACTAGCAATTCAGTAATAATGGCAGATATAATTAACTAATATGTGCTTCCAAAAGCAGAGAAGACCAGTAACCATTAACTTCACAATGAAAAGGTATATAACCAATTATAACACACACACCACAGAAGAATTGATGTAAATAAGAGAGAATAAGAATAGTTCTCAGCACAAACAGGATATTTATGCTATCTACAGCTAAAGCACAGTGAACATTGGCAAAGCACTGGAAAGAATGTAAGAACCATAGACAAGGAGAAAAGCTGTAAAATGCTGTCTTTTGGACTTGGAACCGTCATTGAAATTATGTTTTCACAGTAGTTGTGCCTTCCTGCAGTCTTGTGTGTCCACCCTAGTCTAGGCCTGCCAACAGTCAACCATAGACTGGGAAAGACTCGCAGGACCTACTCCTCCCTGCTGAACTCTTAGCTACTGATGGACTGGGGGGAGGTGAATTGTTCAGTCACTGTCTTCAGTTTTGGTTCTACAAGAAAGCCCACTATTCTCCTCCAGTGGACAGTTCCAAACCCATGATCACACAGATGACCCTAGTCTCAATAGAAAAAAAAAACAAAAGCAGAAAGTTATGAGTGTGAGAAGAATACTTTCAAGGATGAAGGAGTTTTTAACATGGGTGTTTGTTATAATAATCATAATGCTCTTTATATGTGTATGGCATTTTCAAACAAAATACACAATAAAAACTATTAAAAAAGGAAAACATAGCAGAGCCTAATTCTCAAACCCATTAATTTAGTGCATAATAATTAAATCACTGTTCCTAGTCAAAGAGTGTGTGATATCAATAATGAATAAAATTAGAAGTATGAAAAATGTTGAAGTAATGGATATAACTTATATATTCATTAAATATTAGTTATTCTATAAGAAAAATGTCTATACATCTATAGAAGACTTTGAAACTGTTGGAGCATACTTGATCACACTGTGAAATCCAAGTTTGCATTTGCATTAATAAAATAAAATTAACCTTGGGCCAGGAGGCTGTGTTAGGAACTAGTTCATAGAAAGTGATCATAGAGCCTCATAGGGCACCTGGAAGAGACAGAGAGAAGCACTGGAAGTAGCAGGGAGGGATTTGGGTCTGTGTGCCTTTTTTTGTTTGTCAGTGTGGAAGTACACTCCCCTTTGGAGATGTCAGCAAGGAAAGAAGTTTAGCTCTAGGTGCTACTCAGCCTTTCTGAGCTGGCAGGTTTTCATCCCAGTCTTTGAATCTCGAGTCTTATTTATAAATAGAACGGCAGAGATTTAGCTGAAGCTTTCTTTAGTGGAAGTGGCAGAGCCAGGGTCTGCAGGAACAGAATTCCCACCAGGCCCCTGCCAGAGAAGCAGGCCAGTACCTGGGGAGTCACAGTTGATGGCTGAAATAGTAGACTAAGGAGCAGCCACTGTGCCAAAGTTAAAATAGTGTGGAACTATATCACTTTAAAGATATGCAGGAGAAGCCAGGCTGTGGTGTTGCACGCCTTTAATCCAGCACTCAGTAGGCAAAGGCAGGCGGATCTCTGTGAGTTCAAGGTCAGCCTGGTCTACAAGAGCTAGTTCCAGGACAGACCCCCAAAGCTACAGAGAAACCCTGCTTCGAAAAACACCCCCCCCCCAAAAAAAAAGAAGAAGAAGAAGAAAGATATTCAGGGGAAGGATGAAGCATGTTAAATGATACCATACATTCAGACAAATTCACATTCCGCCAAACCATATATGCTGATATTGTTTGAATCAAATGAGCCTGACTTCATTAAAATAACAATGACAGGTTTGGAGAGGAGGTTTAGTCAGTAAAATGCTCACTGTGCATGTGGACCTGAATTCAGAGTTCAAATATGCAAGCAGGAAATGTTCATGACAACACATGTTTATAATCTCAATAGTGAGGAGGCAGAAATAGGTGCTTTCCTATAATTTACTGGCCAGCCAATTTCCCAACCACGGAGATCCAGCTTCAGTGAGAGTTCATTTCTAAAACACATACAATTGAATTGAGGATGGTACCTCTGGTTTCCACAGTCATGTACATGTATGTGTACCTTGATGTCCTTGTGCACTCATCCATTTAAACACAAACATATAACACATACACAAGCAAAAACAATGATAAAAGATAGAAAATAAGCATTCAGGAGTCTCTAAAGATGTAATCAGCAACGGGATTATATGGACTGTATCTTTTTGATTCAAATAAATGAGAGAAAGACATTGAAGACATAATCTGTATTTCTATATATCTAATTCTATGAATAAAGTATTGAATATTGAGTTAAAAGAAAATAATGCACTAGGAGCAGGTAAATGGGATGGGAAGAAAAGAGGAGAAAAGATGGGAGTTTGCACTAAAGACCTTTTGAAAAAAATCACATGGAAACCTACTACTATAGAAGCTACATATGTCTATAAAGTATATATATTTGTACACATGCATGTAAAAAGTGTTAGAGTGGGGTCACATTATAATATGGGAACAACACCATTACTAGATGCCCCAGGCTAATTAAAACTAAATACACAAAATAGTGCCAGAAATGGAATTTTTTTTTGAGTTCTTGGCCAATGAGGTCCCACCGACTCCTAAATTTTACAAGCTACTCTCATTGCTATTGGTTATCCCGGACCTCGATAGTAAGACCCTACTGGTGAAGACAACATATAAAAGTCATAGCGTCATGAAGAAAGCAAACTGATCATGACCCAGAAGCTTCATTTGTACTGTCTATCATTCATAGTGCTGGACTGTTATGCACGCTATTATTCTGCTAAATGGGCTTACCGTTAAACTGATTTCTAATGACTTACTATTTGTGTTTACAAAATAACACAACATTGTGTGTACGTAGAGGGATGGGGATGCTTCTGAGAAGAGTTGAGAAAGGATTGTGAATATGATCAAAATATATTTTATGAAATTATCAAATACCTAATAGAATGAAACTGACAAGAAGGTGTTCAATGGGTATTAATGGTTTTGAGCACACATAAAATAAACTGAAATTCATGAGCAAGTTTGAAGGAGGGAAGTGACAAAATTAGATATAATTTTTGAGAGATAAGCCATATCTATATTAGAATGCCTTGGAGGAGGAGTAATTTGTTCCTTCAATGGGAGGTGTACTTTTCTGCAGTGAGTGATATGAGACATCATAGATGTACCAAAATGAATCAGTTGAAAACTGTTTAGATTATAGGATCATAAGTAAATGAAAATGCACTAGAAATTCAGAATTGAGTAGAAATAGATGGAAATGACAGCTCCTAAGATTTGAATTCCCACATGTAAATGTTGTTATCTACCACAGTAGTATGGAAAAGAACATTGAAGAATAATGCTCGTGAAGTCAGTTTGGGCTTAAGACATTTGAGGTGTTTTCCCACATTAACATCAAAGATAAATAAAGAGTCTCATATAACAGTCTCTACCTTAGAAGAGGAACATGTGTTGTGAATATAAATTTAACCACATTGAACAAAAATTAAAAAAAAAAAAACTTGTCTTCAGGTTTTGGGGATACTGCTTCCTAAAAGTTGTAGGACTTTGCTCCCCAGAAAGTGTAGAAAACAAGTCAGTGAATACTGTCTTAGTTAGGGTTTCTTTTTAATTAATTAATTTTTTAAGAAAACTATATTTTCTCATTTTACATACCAATCTCAGTTCCCAGTCCCTCCACTTCTCCCTCTCCCTCCACCTTTCTCCATCCCATCCTCCAACCACTCCTCAGAGAGTGTAAGGCTTCCAAAGGGGAGTCAACAAATTCTAGCACATTGCCTTGAGGCAGGACCAAGGACCTCCCCACTATATCTAGCCTGAGCAAGATGTCCCTCCAGATAGAATGGGTTCCAAAAAGTCAGTACAAGCAGTAGGGTTAAAATCCTGGTCTCTGGTCTCAGGGCATTTAGGTGAAGAATGGATAAGAAAAATGTGGTAGATTTACACAATGGAGTACTACACAGCAGATAAAAATAACAACATCTTGAATTTTGCAGGAAAATGGATGGATCTAGAAAACATTATTTTGAGTGAGGTAACCTGGTCACAGAAAGACAATTATCACATGTACTCACTCATAAAGTGGTTTTTAAACATAAAGCAAAGAAAACCAGCCTACAAATCACAATTGCAGAGAATTTAGACAATAATGAGAACACTAAGAGAGACATACATAGATCTAATCTACATGGGAAGTGGAAAAAGACAAGATCTCCTGAGTAAATTTGGAGCATGGGGACCTTGGGAGAAGGTTGACAGGGAGGGGAGAGACAGGAAGGGGAGCAGAGAAAAAATGTAGAGCTCAATATAAATCAATTAAAAAAATTTAAAAATTATGGTCTCATTGTCAGTGACCCCATGGTCGGCCCCAGCCATAAAACTGTTACTCACATTCAAAGGGCCTAGTTTGGTCCTATGTTGGTTCCCTCGCTACCAGGCCAGAGTTGATGGGTTCCCGTTAGCTTAAGTAAGCTGTTTCAGCAGATATTTCCATCATGGTCTTGACCTCTTTGCTTGTCTTCTCACTCCTCCCACTTTTCAACTGGACTTTGGGCACTCAGCCCAGTATTCCACTGTGGATCTCTGTCTCTGCTTCCAACAGTTCATGGATGAAGGTTCTATGGTGACATTTAAGATAGTCATCAAAATGACCACAAGGCAAGGCCAGTTCAGGCACGCTCTCCACTATTGCTTAGGGTCCTAGCTAGGGTCATCATTGTGTATTTCTGGGAATTTCTCTAGTGCCAGGTTTCTTGCTAGCCCCATAAAGACTTCCTCAATCAAGATATCATTTTACTTGCTCTCTGTCTCTGTCTTTCCCCCATCTTAAACATCCCATTCCTTCAAGTTCTCTTCCCTCCCCTCTTCTGTCCTTCCTTCTCCCCCCCAACCCCATGCTACAAATTGTCTTAGGAGATCTTGTCTATTTTACCTTTAATTAGGGGTTTTATTGTTGTGAAGAGATAACACTACCATGGCAACTCTTAGAAAGGAAAATATTTAAATGGGGTGGCTTACAGTTTCAGAGGTGGCAGGACATGGCAACATACAGGCAAACATGGTGCCAGAGAAGGAGCTGAGAGCTCTACATCTTGATCCACAAGCAGGAGAAGCAATTGTATGTCATGGTGTTTGTAGCTCGAGAATAGGAGAGCTCATAGCCCAACCCCATGGTGACACACTTCCTTCTACAAGGCCACACCTACTCCAAAAAAAGCCACATCTCCTAATAGTGCCACTTCCTTTGGGGACCATTTTCTTTCAAACCACCACATTCTATTCCCCTGGCCCCACAAAGGCTTGTAATCATATCAAAATGCAAAATGCATTCAGTTCAACTTCAAAAGTCCCCATTTTTCTAAGTCTCAAGCTTATTTAAAAGTTTAAAGTTTACAGTCTCTTCTGAGAACTCTTAACTGTAATCTCCTATAAAATCAGAATCAAAAAGCAGTAGATCAAAAAGTAGTATGACACAAGACATACATTAGCACTACAAAACACAGGGAAGGGAACATAGTGATAAGACACAGTAACAAAATAAGACTGAGAAGAAGCTGGAAGAACTCCATCTCCTGCATCTCCATGTCTAATGTCAAAATGCTCTTCAGTTCTCCAACTCTTTTCACATTTGTTGACTGTGGCACATTTTTTTCTCTTGGGCTTGGTCCACTCCCTGTTAGCAACTTTTCTTGACAGGAATCCCATGACTCTGGAATCTCTAACATCTTTGGGTCTCCAAGACAATCCAGGCTTCAACATCACAACTTCACACAATGGCTTCTCTACACCTCCATTCAGGGACATCCCTGATACATGCCTGGTCTAAGCAGCTATCCTCAGACACAGAGGAAGATTACATAACCCCTTTTGAATATCTTGGAGTCTAGAACAAGAACCCCATTACAGAAGTTGCCAAGTTCGGCTGCTTGCTGAGGCTGGAACATAAAGTCTTTCATTTAATTATATCTCTATCAGGTTTCTGTTCTCAGTTCTCTTCACTGACTAAGCTTGGCTGACCTTAAACTGGATCTGTAGTCCAGAGTGGCATCAGACTCATAAAGTGTGAAACAATCCCACACCAGTTTGGATTCAAAGCGTTATTTATTTGAGGGGAAAAAACTTACAGAACACCATCCTACACGACAGCCAGGAAAGGAGTCTAGTCGCTGGAGCAAGAGAGTGAGAGGAGGGTGGCTGCTGCTTTTTAAAGAGAAGCAGACCACACCCCAGTGGGCTGATATCTGAAAGGCTATTGGCTGAAGGAGCAGAAGGAGCTCCAGAAGCACCTCCCCCTTTTTTTAAGTAAGAGAGTTCTAAACCTACTACAAAATTATATACAATAAGAACAAATATCCTATTCTAAATAGCTTGAGTCTTGTATAATAAATAACTTAGCCAAGTCATGAGAGGAAAGTAACTACATTTATCTAGTCTTCAACCCCATCGAAGATCAGAGAAGGGAACTAATGTTACCTGAGTAATTAGGAAGTGCAATCAAACAACTTACAAAATATGTAACAAATCACAGAGACAACTGGCTACCTGGGCAATCACCCAAAGTCACGTTTGCAGCGCTGAAGCAACCAACTTTGGCTAAGGCCTAGAATAACTGACAGCTTATTTTTAAAGGCAAGAAATTTTTCAAAACTGTCTTACCCTGTCTTGGCAAGATTTGACAGTTCTGCTTATCCATTTCCAGATACTATGTCAGTAGTTGAGGTATGGGCAGTTCCTTGCCCAGAGGCCAGTTTTGCCAAGAAGACAAGCTCCAAGTGGAGTGTCTTTGGTGCTCAACAATCTCTCGGGAATAGATCAGTGTTGCCAGAAGCGATTGTGTCTCGCTACCACAGAACTCTAAGTTAAATGCCATTTTCTACAGCTCTTTGAAGAGGTTGAAGGTTATCTATCTATACAGAATATATCTCTACATATCTAAAAACCCTGATTAGTCTAGCTATAAATATGACAGCCATAGATGAGTATTAATCTATAATTCTTAATACCTAACTTAAAGACTAAGACAATAAGCAACTGTGCAATAAATGAGGACAATGACCTCCAAATGTAAACAATGTACAAGTATATACTGCAATATGGTATATATATATATATAAACAATTTATAAGTATCCTAATCAGAGGTAGATATGTATCCTGCAATATTGTAAATATATATATCAATACATAAAAATATTTTGAACAGATGTAGAAGCATGCATGTATATAATATTCAATATTTTAACTTTGTATCCATATTCAAGAATCTATGCTAATGTAATTATCTATAAACAATAACTCACAAATACCAATCTATTATCCCATCATTCCCTTTTATTTTATAAAAGATCCCTGAGCCTATAAAATTCCTCCCCCAACTCTCAACCATATACTAATTATAATCAACCCCTAAACGATGTCCCTAAACCCGAGGACAAATTTTACTGGGAGAGGGGATGTCATCCTCTAGAACTACTTCCAGCTGTCATGGGGGCAATGTTCTTTCTGAAGGATCCTGTGAAAGTAAAATGATGGTTAAATTTCAAGATTAATGTCTGGTAAGATTGCAAATAGTCTCTGAGTATTTTGTGGAGGTCTGGCCAGAATTTTGTAAAAGATGTGCACCATTTCAGCTAACCAAGTTGGAACTGTCTTGTGCATCTGGCACCTAAAACAGGCCTTGTAGTAGCGCTATCATTATCATGACATCATATCAATCAGATGGAGTTGCTGTTATGAGGCCCCATCTTCTTCCTGAAAACTTCAAAGATAGCTGTGGGAAAACTTCATTGTTTGTTATGGAAAGCTTAAACATTATTTATATAGACATATACAGTTGTATATATTCAATGAAAGGCATGGATGAAGACAAAAATAGATATGAAGAAAAACAAAGATGTTTTCTAAATTCATTTTTCTTTCTGTCCCACATCATGTCTCCTGACATGAGACAGAAACTCCAGAAACTCTGGGTTTTTCTCTTTACAACAGGCTTGGAATTAGAGAGGGACTGAGCCAGAGTCCAACTCCAAAACCAGTTCTATATACTTATGAATTTAAATAAACAAAAAATATATGTAAACATTATTACTTATAGAACCTATTTGATTTTCTTGGTGATCCATATTGGGCAGTACTTTTTTCCATCTGTCAGTATTCAAATATCCAGGGTTCTTTGAATTTTTTTTTGAAGATGAGTTTTGTCCTGCAGGGATAAGAACAGAACCCTGCCCCCATTCTATATGTTTTTCTTACCACCTATATGATTATCATCATTGTGGATGAGCTGTCATTTCTCCTTTCCAAGAGGTTTCTCCTCTTCAAATTGAACCTTTATTAATTTTGATGGTATCCACAATTTCTCTTCTCCTGTGGAAACAAGAGCAAAACCCCTTCCTCAACATAGCACATCTCCTGGCTTCCATTGAGAGGTCAGCACATCCTTGAAATAAACCGGTTGAATTAGTTCAGCAGACTTTTCCATTATCCAATGTCTTTCTGCTGCTGCTGTTCCTTTCTTATTAGTGTTAGGAAAATTTAAAGTGAATAAGGTATGATATAATCTATTTCTGGGGGCATTTTCCATCCCTTTCTGTTTATTTAACATATCCTTTATAGTTCAATTTGATCTTTCTATGCCTGCTTGACCTGTAGGATTGTATGGTATACCTGTAACATGCTTAATATTATAATAAGCAAAAAACCGTTTCATTTTCCTAGAGACATAAGCTGGACCATTATCTGTTTTTATTTGTGCAGGTATACCCATGATGGCCATAACTTCTAAAATGTGTGATTACTTAATCAGCTTTTTCTGAGTTAAAGCAGTTGCCCATTGAAAGACTGAATAAGTGTCAATGGTGTGATGTACATATTTTAATTTTCTAACCTCTGCAAAGTGGAACAATCCATCTGCCAGATTTCATTCCGTTGAGTACCCTTTGGGTTCGTCCCTGCAGGTAGTGGTGTTTGGATATATAAAGAGCAAGTAGGGTATCTCTTTATAATCTCCTTAGCTTGTTGCCATGTAATGGAAAACTCTTTCTTTAAACCTTTGCTATTGACGTGATGTTTTTTTATGAAATTCTGAGGCCTGCAACATGCTTCCAATTAATAATTGATCAATTTCTGCATTACCATGTGCTGGAGGACCTGGTAGACCCATATGGGATCGGATGTGTGTTATGTACATCGGACAAAGCCTATTCCTTATAATATCTTGTACCTTGTATAAACAATGAAGTCAATTTTGTATCATCTGGTATAAATTCAGTGGTTTCAACATGCAAGATAACTCTTTCTGCATATTGTGAATTAGTAACTATATTAAGAGGCTCTTTAAAATCCCTTAGCACCATAAGAATGGCATATAATTCTGCATTTTGGACAGAAGTCTAATGGCTTTGCCCCACCTTACTCAATTTGTCTGATTTGTAACCTGCTTTCCCTGATTTATTAGCATCAGTATAAAATGTATGGGATCCAGTTATTGGAGCATCACATACAATTTGAGGATGAATCCAAGAAGTTCTCTTTACAAGGTTAAGTCTACCACTTTTGGGATAGTTGCTATTAAGTTCTCCCAGAAAATTAGCACAAGCACTTTGCCATGGTTCATTGTCTTCCCATAAGCTTTTTATTTCATCAGTAGTGAAATGAACTATAATTTCTGCTGGGTCTATACCTGCTAGTTGATGAAGTCTCAGTTTACCTTTTATAATTAATTCAGAGACCTTTTCTACATAAGTTTTTAAATTTTTTTACTTGGTTTGTGTGGTAAAAAGATCCATTCTAAAATAATATCTTCCCTCTGCATTAAAATTCCTGTAGGAGAAATTATGGAAGGCAATATGAATACAATACAACTAAGATTTGGATTCACCCTATCCACATGTGCCTCCTGTAATTTTTCCTCAACCATTGTCATTTCTTTTTCTGCTTCAGCTGTTAATTCTCTGGGACTATTCAAATCTTTATAACCATCTAAGGTTTTGTTTAAATGAATTATTAGATCAGGTGTTATCCCAATAGCGGGTCATAGACGGGAAATGTCTCCTAACAATCTTTGACAGTCATTAAGAGTCCGTAATCTGTCTATCCTATTTTGTGCCTTTTGTGTCCTAATTTTCTGTAAACCTATTCTGTAACCTAGGTAATTAACAGAATCTCCTCTTTGAATCTTTTCAGGAGCAATTTGTAATCCCCATTTAGGCAAAACTATCTTTACTTCATCAAACATTCTTTTTAAAGTATCTATGTTTGAATTGGATAACAAAATGTCATCCATGTAATGGTAAATTATAGACTTAGGGAATTGCTTACATATTATTTCTAATGGCTGACTTACAAAGTATTGACACAGGCTGAGGCTATTAAGCATTCCCTGTGGTATGATAGTTCACTGGTATCTCCTAGTAGGCTGAGAGTTATTATAAGTAGGCACTGTGAAGGCAAATTTTTCTCTATTCTTTTCTTGTAAAGGTATGGTAAAGAAGCAATCCTTTAAATCAATAACTATAGGAGACCATCCTTTGGGTAACAGAGAAGGCAGAGGAATTCCAGACTGTAGAGGGCCCATAGGTTGAATTACGTTGTTGACAGCCCTTAGATCTGTCACCATTCTCCATTTACCAGATTTCTATTTTACAACAAACACAGGAGAATTCCAAGGGATAGTTGACTCCTCAATATGTGAGCATCTAATTGTTCCTGTACCAATTGTTCTAAAGCCTGCAATTTATCTTCAGCTAGAGGCCATTGCTTAACCCATATTGGCTTTTCAGTTAGCCATTTTAAAGGTAGGGCTATTGGTACCTCTAAAGGTTAGTTAGTTGCCTTATGTTCTTGTACAGCCTGAATGGCTGGTGATCCTTGTGCATAGTACCTTATTACATCCTTCCTAGGATTATGAGTTCCTGGGACTGGAGGAATGTTAATCTGGGTATTCCATTGCTGTAGCAGGTCACGACCCCATAAATTCATTGCAATATCAGCTACATATGGCTTTAGCTTTCCTCTTTGATCTTCTGGCTCAATACAGTCAACCCATCTCGTGCTTTGTTTAACTTGAGATATTGTTCCAATTCCTAATAGTTGAACTACTAGTAGTTGAATTCCTAGTAGTTGAACCTCTTGAAAAGGCCAATTTGGATGCCAAGATTCTGGAGTGATGATGCTCACATCTGCTCCCGTGTCTATCAAGTCAACAATCATAATTTCATTTATACGCACTCTCAGCTTTGGTCTCTGATCATTTATAGAGGTTTGCCAAAATAAATGCTTCTTATTTCCTAATTGAATTTCTGACTTATCCTCCAAATTTGAGCCATCATTTAGAACCTTATGGTCTTACACTGAAGTGCCCAGAGTTTTTAATTTTCCTGGTGTGACATGGCCTCCATGGTTATTGGGAATGACTGGGCCACTTTTGGCTTGGGGGTCTGCAAGAGGCCCCTTAGGAAGTTTCCTGATGGTATTGGGTTGCCTCGTCTGTCTGTTGTTGATCTGCATTCATTGGTCCAATGTCTTCCTTTACCACACCTCCTACATATACCTAAAGGCTGAGGTTTCCTATTCCTGCCTTTTCCAGATGAAGTGTTATTCCTAGAAATTCTTTGCCTCCAATCCCTTTTTAGGTGTTCTAATTTACCACAATTAAAACATTTGGCAGGTTGATGTCCCCTCATCGCTTTGGAAATCTCTTCTCCTACCCAAGATTCGTCATCATAATTAAAGGTCTGAAAATTCATCATATGCTGGATCCATTCATCTATAGTTGCTGATCTAGACCTTAAAGGCACAATCATCTTTTTTGCAGTCTAAGTTTGCATTTTCAAAAGCCATCGATTCAAGAATTAGTCATCTAGCTTCTGGGTCTGTTACTCCTATGTTCAGAGCCTTAATCTTTGCAAAAAAAGTCAGTATAGGGTTCTCCCTGTCCCTGCCTAACCCTGGTATATGACTCCAACTTTTTCTCTGGTTCTGGTATCCAACTCAGGCATTCAAGCCTGCTTTGTGGCATGGGGACAATACTTTTTCATAAAGAGCTTGGACCTGTGGATCAGCATATGCTCCTATGCCAAGAATTTGATCCTGTGAAACCTCTATACCTTTTGCTCTTCCTTGCTGTTCCATATGTTTGGATTCTTCTGTGAAATAAACTCCAAACATCAAGGAAGGTTCATCTTCCAACACTGCTGATGCTAACACTGGGAGAAATCATGGGGTATAACCCTGACATTAGAAGCCCAAGTTCTTATCATTTCCTTAACAAATGTAGAGTGGAAGCCATAATTAACGACAGCTTGCTTAATTTCCTTTAGGTCACTCATTCCTACTGGTATCCATCTAGCTTCTTTGGCTCCCTTTGAACCTTTAGAAGTTGATGCTTTGTCAGAATAAATTACAGGGTATGTCACTAAAACCCTGGGTAAACCAGTTCTGACAGCTGGTGGTGGCATTGCATCCTGCCATTGTGTCTTCTTACCTAGTTCATCAGCTCTGATAATTTCCTCAATCATTTCAAATCTCTTAATCACTGTCTCACGTAAGGCCTGAATCTCCTGACCTGGAAAGGTTTCTAGTGATTTCCCTATGGTATTAATTTTTTGGTCCCCATTCTGCACCTGTGATTCCAATGTTTTAATGTTTCCTTTCAAAGATAACATCTCCTCCTTGAACTGCCCCCGGATATTTGTGTAAGTTGTCATCCTGGAGGTATATTCTGTCTGTTACCTTATCAAAACAAATTCAACAGCCTGGACCCTTTCAGGTAAGTGCCTAGTACCCTTAGATAAGGAGTCAATTTTGCCTATCATGGTATTAATCCTATCAATTAATGCCATATACGTCCATAATGATATAATATGAAGAAGGAAACTGAAACCTAATAACCAGGAAATTGAGGTATCTCCATAGGCATATAGGCCTCTTGTGATTTCTTCCAAAGTGGCAGCAAAAGCCGTGGCCCATTAAAAACGAAACCTGCCATTTAACCTGTTAACCAGCAGATGGCGCTGTTTCCGAGTTGCAACCGGAATCAATGGACCCGTGTCAGGATAGATCCTGTGGTACTCGAGAAGTTAGATGTACTCCAGTGGCTGATAAACAGCACAGCTCACCCCGCGTTCCGGCCCTACTCAGACCCGATACAGGGGGTTGTGACACAGCCACTGGGAGAACAGCTGACTGCTCGCCCAATGTCCCTATGCTGTTCCGCAGGGACAAAGGTCACAGTGCAATCGCAAATGCTGTGGCTGGTATTTCAAATAGCGCTTCCACTGGATGTGGCAACGGCTTGTGCTCTGACTCACTCTGCCTAAGCGCTCTGCTTAAAACCCACTCAGACTGTCCGGGCCTGTGGATCCCGGGAGGTGTGGAGTTTCCATGGCTGAGGGAGAGCTCGTGCCAACCTGAGCTGGCCAAGACAAGCTGGCCGCAAGCAGTCGAGCCAGAGTCAGGCAGCCAAGCCGGGGGATGGAGGGTTGGGGGTGGTTCTGAAACCAAACGTTAGGCACCAGATAAAGCGTGAAACAATCCCACATCAGTTTGGATTCAAAGGGTTATTTATTTGAGGGGAAAAAAACTTATAGAACACCGACCTACACGACAGCCAGGAAAGGAGTCTAGTCGCTGGAGCAAGAGAGTGAGCAGAGGACTGCCGCTGCTTTTTAAAGAGAAAGAGACCACACCCCAGTGGGCTGGTATCTCAAAGGCTGATGGCTGAAAGAGCATAAGGAGCTCCCGCAGCAGAATCTGAGATCTGCCTGCCTGGGCCTCTGGAGTGCCAGGATTAAAGGTATGTACCACCATATTTGACTCTAAGTTTTTCTTTAATTCTTTTTCACAAGTTGGAAACTTAGCAGGGTGGGATCATGCACTGAGGCCACCACTCCCTTTATTTCATTTTTTAATCTGTTTATCTCCTCGAACACAGGACTTAGCTCCATTCCACTTCCTGATGTTTTTCTCCTGAAATTGTACATTTTGTAATTTTCCTTGCTCACCTTGTTCCTTTTCGTTATATATCCTCATTAGAGTTGACACTAACATCCATAAGACAGAGTCTATACTAGGCTGTTTCGAGATTTCCTCTACTAACAGAATTAATTTAAAACTCTTCATTTTAGCCTTAAGCAAACTTTAGGAAAAGGGCAAAAAGCAGCCACATTCTTCGACAAAATATCACAAAAATGATTTCTAGGCAACATACTAAAATTCTTCGCCTCTGCAACCTGGTAAGTCAGACTCCCACTGCTCAAAGATTCCATGCTCCTACTAGAATGGTCCATTAGGCAGTCACTGCTTTCCTCACACAAAGTACCAAAGCCCATGTTCCTCCAAACAAAAGCGTATTCAGGTCTATCACAGAAATACCCCATTTCCTGGTACTAACTTTTGCTTTAGTTAGTGCTTCTACTGCTGTAAAGAGAAACCATGACCATACCAACTCTAATAAAAGAAAACATTTAATTGGGGTTGGCTTACAGTTTCAGAGGTTTAATCTCTTCATGGAAGGACATGGTAGCATGGTGCTAGAGAAGGAGCTGAGAGTTCTACATTTTGATCCACGGGCAGCAGGAGAAACTGCATGTCACACTGGGTGTAGCTTGAGCATAGAAGATCTCATAGCCCATGTCCACACTGACACACTTCCTCAAGCAAGATCACACCTATTCCATCAAAGCCACACCTCCTAATAGTGCCACTCACAACAGAGACCATTGTCCTTCAAGCCACCACAAATACCTAGTATATCTTTGGTTGTCATGTGTACCCAAGATAGCAGCATTGCATTGTGGGAAATCTGAATGATAAACCAGGTGTCCCACTCCTAAAACCAATGTCCACATATGGAATATTACAGGGCCTGATTAAAAGTAAAATAAGCCGAAATTTTTCTAAACTTCGTATTTCTCACCATGAAGAGGATGCCTGCCTCTAACATTTATCTAATACTGCCACTGACATATTTGCCAGATTTGAAGTTACAAAGCTCTAAAAATAAAAATTAACATCAACATTTCAGAAGAGTTTAGTTAAACATTCTTCAGTCTTTTAAGACCAAGAAAACAAAGATTCATCATGTTACCAATCAAATGGAGAGACGCGTTTATAAGAATAAGAACTGCCGACAAACTAAAGATGACTTACATTTTACAGACCTTTCAATATGCCCCACATTTCTTAAAAGGAGCAAGTTCTCAGACTATGTAATGGAGAAAAGGTAAATATTTATGTAGGAAGATAACTAGAAGTTTCACATTTATATTAGATTTATATTTAGTGTTTATTTAAATTAAAAAGAGTGTAGAACGTTGAACTTGTAATCCAAAGGCTCAGGAGGCAAAGGAGTTAAAGTGAGATGTAGGGTTGTCTGAGCTATATCGTGAATTCCAGCCCAACCTTAGCTATAGAGTAAAACTGCATTTTAAAAACACAATATACAAATCAGAAACATATCCACTACTCTTGTAAATGACAAAATTTAATACTTGAGGTTAAAAGAAAATCAAAGTGCATATGAAGAAAACACACTATAATTAGATTCATATATGAGTCAAATTTTTTGATTAACAAATGAACAACTTAAAATAACTGTAACTAATGTGCTGAAGAAATAGAGGCTTTTAGTCTCAAAAGACAAAAATTAGAAATCACAGTTTTCATACGGGAAGGATTAATTCAACATTTTAAAATAACAAATAGAAATTGTTAAAATGTAATTTATCAAAGATAAAAACAGAAATTATGGTTAGTAAACAAAGTTAGATCAACAAGTTCCAAGCTGAAGCATCAAGACAAAGGCCTTATTGGGAGTCACATAGCCAAACATTACACAGAGATCAGAAAACCCCATGGAAGAGGAACAGAAAGCAAACAAGAGCCAGAGGGGATAGAGGACTGCCCACAATGAGGCTCTGATAATCAACATGAACAAAGTTCATGTGAACTCACGAGACTGGAGCAGCATGCACAGGGACTGCATGGGTTTGTACCAGGTACTCAACTATGGATCCAGTTCAGTGTTTTTATAAGATTCCTGAGTCTGAAAATGAGTGGAACTTTGATTCTTGTGCTTTCCTTGGGTTCTTTTCCTTCTTTGGGTTTGTCTTGTCCAATTATAATATATATTATTAATATTTATATATTATAATATAATATTTATATATATTATATCTATATTTAGTTAATGAATGATTGAATGAACAAATGGAAACCTTGTCACTCCAGTAAAAGTTAACAACTGAACTGCCACTTATACCTGTGGGGAGAACAAAAATCAGTTTGCTCCAATAGAGTGACACTGGGTATATCAACCCCACCAGCACAGATTTCAGGGTCAACATGTTCAGGAGTAGTTGATTACCTGACATTGGTATTCTAGGTAAATTGAGCCTAAAACTTGTAAAAAAAATAACAAATAAAGGTGATTTTAGTGGAACAAGTTTATTTCTTGCACATTTATATATGGTTTGAACAGCAAAGCCAAAGTCCTTAGGCCAGATGGAGGCAGAAGACTATTTCCAATGATATTTAAAAAAGAAACATTGCCTTATTCCTTTTACTTCTTCTAGATTAGATGAAAGGATACTGTTAATCAACTGTTTATATTAATACAATAAATTGTTTATTTCAAAATATTACAATGTTGTAAGCATGAATATTAGTAAGTTATCATTTTTCATGAATCGAAATGCAAACACACTATTGCAATTACCATGAACAACAGTAAGACATACAGCATTAAAATGAAGCAGATTTTACTTCAGGTATTCACGATTAATTTTCCCATTTAAAAATTACGAATATAGTGCATGTGTATGTATATACATACAAACTATAGTGTATGCATGTAGAAGTCAGAGGACAACTTTTGAGAGTGAGCTCTCTCCTAATACTAGTGTTTTAGAGGAATTTGAATTCAGGTTGTCACGTATGTAAGGCAATCACATTTATCTCTTGAGTCCTTTCTTTGGACCAAGATGTGTGTGTGTGTGTGTGTGTGTGTGTGTGTGTGTGTATTTAAAAGAAATAAAATTTTCAGTATTGTCTCTTGTGAATAGGGCACCATTCCTGATACAAAGCAGATTTTCATCTTTTAATAATCTTCATGATTTAAATAAAGGAGAATCATTTGTCTACCAAAATATTAAATTGAGGCTCAAAAGCTGTTCAGTTTCTTCTAGATTTATTTAACTCATTAAAATTAGGCGCAAAGGTTAATCTCAGGAAGGATGGTAAACTTTGGGCTAGGGTTAGAAACTGTATTTGCACGCTGTATAATGTGTACAGCTGCAATCACACTTTGGAAAATCTTAGCGAGTTCCCTACAGAAGAAACTAGAAGCAAAATTGTAGCATAAATAATTTTCCAAAAGCACCAGGCACCAATTTTTTAGCAACCAGGTAACAGAAGCAGCATTATCTCTAATAACCACCATTAAACAATTGTAGCATAAATTTTTGATAACAAAAGATGTGCATCAGGCAGGGGAAATTGTCTTTGCTAAAATTTATTTCACTAAAGCAGTGAACTGACCAACACTTCTTGTATGTGACAGAGAGACTAGACCACAGCTTCTACTAGTAATTGTTGGCAAAGCTGAGAAAGAAAATGACTCTATGTAAGTATAATCACTCTAGACTTCCTTGGGAAAGATCACCGTTATATGCATTTTAGGACACTCATATGAGCCTTCTGGAATTTTCATGCCTTGGATTTTCTTAATTTTATTTATTGATAAAAGCTTTGTTGTTTTGTTTCACATTAATTTAGACTATTATACACAAGACCTTTTTATTTATAAGGACACTACTAGTTACTATCGGTGAATACCATTTTGTCATGCTGAATATGGATTGTCAACTTGACAGAATCTAGAAAGAATTTAAGCATACTATGAGAGAGGTTTTAGAGAAATTTGGGACTAAAAAAACTCATCTTTGTGCAACTGATCTGAAACTAAGAAGGGATCTAAACATCCCTCAAACCTTAGATTTCCTCATCCTGAGAGCCACAGGAGTTTCCTGCTCCCCTGCCTTCCTTAGGCACCAGCAGACCCCAACAGTTAGCTTTCCCCAAGTGAGCATGGATATGCCAGGTTGCTGCTTAACTGTCTTCTGAAACATCCAGGTCTGGGTTTCCTTTCTTTTCTATATGACTTATAAGGCTTCTTCCCCTACTCGCTACTACTCCTGAGTATGTACGCAAATGACAGTTCCATGATGCTCTTTGCCCAACCAATGGCATGCCAACCAGTCGTCCTTCCTAGGGGATAACTGTCTGCTGACCACTCAAAAGTAAGGAGCTGTGCTCTGACAAAGTCTCCTGATGTAGGAATCCCCTCTGTATGCTATTAATGTTAATAAAGAAGCTGCTTTGGCCTATGGCAGTGCAGAATAGAGCTAGGTAGGCAAAACCCAAATTGAATACAAAGAGAAAGGTGGAAGACTCAGAGAGATGCCATGTAGCTGCCAAAGGAGAAAGACATGGAAACCTTATTGGTAGGCCACAACCTCGTGGTGATAAAGAATTTAATAGAAACGATAAACAGAGATATTTCAGCTAGATAATCTTCAACACTTCAAAGGGGTGGCCCAGAAACAATCAAGCAGTCTCTATTTACAGTCTCCTGGGTGTTCTTGTGCCAGACGAAGCAGTACGCAAGATTGGCACTCCTTAAATATATTCAGGTATTCACTTTCCTTGACTTGTTATCCTGAAATGCATTTTTAAAAATGTGCACTGAACCCAGCAATCCTTGCTTGCTGCTACAACGCAATGTGATTGGCTGCTTGAAAGGCTGTGTACCAAATCCTCAAACTGTGGCCAGAATAATCCCTTTCTTCATTAAATTGCTTTTTAAAGTTGTTTTGCCATAACAATGATGTAAGTAACTACTATACCTTCTCATATAAATTAGCTGTTCACTTGTGTCTACCAGATGCAGAGGGTGCCCAATCATGGTGGCTGGGTTTTCCTCAGTATTAACTGAGATGTCTTCCTTCCTGATGTTTTTGCATCCATTATGATTCACTGAAATTCACCTTCTACTCAATGCCTAAAGTGTTAAAACATGCCAGTTTTGCTGTCAATTGCCAAGAGCAGTAAAGGCACCAGATCTCAGATGTTAACAGGTGAGTGATGCTGAAATGTCATACATATGCTGAAAAGCCTGCAGAAAGGAAGCCTAGACTGATAGTCTTCTCTACGTAGGATTGACCCAGACTGGCATGAGCTGAAGGATACCATCCATGGACTGTGTATGAAGGAGTCCAACCCCATAAGCATGGCTTAGTGTGAAACGTCTGACCAAAATTAAAACTCAATTTTGAGGTATTAAGTACACAACTAAAATTCTATCAGAAATAAGCAGACTGTTAGAAAATATAGAAAGTTAAACTTTATTACTCACAATTCTGTGATATTTTCCTGGTTCTCCTCTATTCTTAGTACAACCCATTCTTGAGGGAACTTGGACCTAGATTTCCCACTAAACAATCTTTTTATATACTTCATAATTCTGCTTTTAAAAATAGTTTATTTCACACTGAATATTGTTCATGTGTCTTCTTTGAAAACCCATGTCATTTCCTTCATTCTTTGGTGTTTTCTTAGCTATCTTTGATTTCCAATCTTGGCAGTGTTGAGTTGTTCTTTGTGATCTCCTATGTATGCTTCTCCTTCTTTTTAGACTGATGATTCCATCTAGTGCCCTCTGTAGAGCTGTCTTAGTAGTTATATATTCCTTTAATTTTTTTCTAGTGTCTAAAATTTTTACTTTTAGTTTTAATGAATAATTTTGCTAGATACAATGGTCTGCCTTGACAATCCAATTGCTGTTGTGTACAAGCATATATTTCTATTACTATTGTGATATCCAATCTCCCAAATAACATTTTGGAGTCTTTCATTCTGAGAAATTTTGGGTTTACACTTATCCTTTTAGTACACTTTTTTTTCAAACTCAATAATCTGCTCTCTACAAACTTTAATCCTTTAATTCTCTGCTTTAGCTGGAGAATGTGATTTCACCATAAATGTGAGCATATAAGCAGATTAATGAAATGCAAACTTAACTACTCCTTCTTCAACAGTGAATTGTATTCTGAAAATAGCATCAAAAATAATGTAAAGATTGGTCATAACAGGGATAAGCAATTATGATTAATTTAAGACATTACAAGTAATACCAGAAGCCTTGCTTTAAGGAATATCATTGAAAGCAAACCTAAGAGATGGAAGCGAGTCTAAATACCATCTAAACCAATAAACCAAGATATTAGAGATTTAAATTCTTCCATTATCAATCTAGAAATACATCACTGCCTGCTACAATAAACTCAGTCAGTTAACTACTAAGTCTTATTTCTGTACATTGTAAACAGCTCTTGGCCCCTTTGCTTTCTCTCTCATCTCACTTCTGCCATTAGTCCAGTCTCCCTTAATTCTTCTCCTTGTTATTGCAATAGCGATTAGTTTCCAGTTCTTTCTTTATCCCGTCCTCATCTCTAGGATGACTCATCAAGGTGTCACCTGTCATGACTCTATGGCAAAAGATGATTAACCTGCCAACCTGAGGACAAGACATGCAAGGACTGGAGAAAAGTTTTTGGTCTGTAGAAGAATCAGATTGATTCTTCTTTTTTTTTTTTTAAAAAAAAAAAATATCCAGAATTAAAGGAGATTATTCTGGGAAAGTGCTAAGGACTATGACTTTTAAAACCATTCAGGTGATTTTGATGTAAATGTCCTAAAGAGAACTTCTGAGAAAACTATCCTCTTTAAAATCCCTTTCCCCTGTAACTAACTAGTACCACATATTTCTCCACTGGTTGAACAGAACATTCCATTGAGCACTACGAGCCTGCTAATTTGCCCTGTAGACATTTTGAGCATAATAAGGCTTTGCAACATGATTTTACTTTTCTGATCTGTGTTCTTGGATCTACACTAGATATTTTGCTCATATTTAAAAATAATGTGCATTCAAAACTTGACTTTGAAAAGGCAAATTATATATGTTCTGACACATAGAAGTGAAAATAAATTTTTTCTTTTCTTCTTTCTTATAAATTAATATTTAAACAATGCTAAATGTATTTTAAGCACTAAATATGAATCAAAAAGTTGTATTCTATTTTATAATTTTATTTTGAAATTGTAAATTATATATGTTGAAATATTAAATGCTCAAAACTTCTCTTTGAAAAATGTTTTAATACATAAAATAAATAAACATATTAAAACTTTTAAAGTTTTAATATAACATAATGTAGTTCAACTACAAAGACTATAATCTGACATGAAAACATTGATCGAAAAGAAAGAAATATGGAAATCTTTACTAAGTAAAAAGCAGAATTCCACAGCAGAATTGGAGTGAGTTCTACAAATAGAATCAGAAAGAAGATAAAATGAAGTGATTGAATGATTGAGTTAAAGACAGAGTAATCTGTGGGCCACCTAAGTTTTCCTAGATGATCCACCAAAAAGGAGGACAAGATAAAGATTTGTGTGAAAGTAACATATACAGATATCAGGCTCTGAGGTGTTATTTGGAGGAAAAGAGCAAATTCAAAATCTCTGATTTGTAAGCTTAGTGATGATACATGCCTGCACTTCCAGGAAGTGGAAGGCAGAAGTAGGACAATCAGAATTTCAATGTCCTTTTTGAACATCTGGGTTTTGTAGTGAGTTTGAATCTGTAGCCCTAGGCTACATCACACTCTTTCTCAAAAAAAAAAAAATCTGTACTTCTGATCTAAAATATCCTTTTGTATGTTGTGAATATGTGTTGCTTTTATTGGTTGATGAATAAAGATGCTTTGACCTACAGCAAAACAGACTATAGCTAGGAGCGAAAGCCAGACTGAATCCAGAAAAAAAGGCAGAGTTAGTGAGACACCAGCAGTCAGGGAAGAAATAAGATACCAGAGAATTACCGCATTATCAGGAAGCCACGGGGCACGTGGCAATATACAGATAATTAGAAATGGGTTAATTTATATTTAGAACTAGCCAGTAAGAAGCCTGAACCATCAGCCAAACAATTATAATTAATATTAAACTTCAGAGTGGTTATTTGGGAACTGGTGGATGGGAGAGAAACCTCCAGTTACAAGTTTCTTATTCTTGAAGTGAACTAAGAAAGTTTCCACCCCTGGGTAAGACCCCAAATCATTCTGGAACAGGAGTATGAGTCCAGGAGATAGACTGTTCCACTGTAACCCTTCAATTTCTGTATTAACAGCTACATTGAGCATTTTGCTACTACAACTTTTAACTTTCCCTCACCGAATTTTATAAGTTGATGATTTGGCCTCCACTTATAAGGTGTGCAATTAGTCTGCTATGAATTCAAATCTCAGTTTTAGTAACTTGTTTGTTCATGGAATAAGTTTAATCAAGTTACTATACTTCCTTGAGAAACACTCTTTGTTTAAGGTATACTTATTTTTGTTTTTATGTGTGTGATTGTCTTGCCTGCTTGTATGTATGTGCATTATGTGCATGTCTGGTATTCAAAAGAAACCAGAAGAAGGTGTCTGATTCCCTGGAACTGGAGTTATTATGATGGCTGTGAACAGCCCTGTCTAAAGAATCAGTTAGTCTTACCCACTGAACCATCTGCCCAGCCCATAGTCATACTTTTTCTCATACATAAAGCAGGTAGTGCTATTATCATCCTACTCACAGATTTACTATAATCATTAAAATTAATCTTGTAAATACATGTTCAACTTGCTAACTTTAAATAATCGGGTCTCTCAGTGTGGGACCTCATGCTAATCGTCAACACTACTGCCACCACCACCATCATTATCACTGTCTTCAGTCTTGGCACTGGCATTGATACCCTTTTGGATAGAATATTTGGAATTCAGCAACATGGTAAATATGTGTTTTGATACAACTTTAAGTCCAAATTTCAGAAAGCACTTGTTTCTTCTCTTTCTTTTTTATTGCATTTTAAAAAGTTTGCACATAATTATTAGATATCATTTCAAGGAAATGTGTTTTACAGACAGATATTATTTAGTTTCTCTTCAGTGGTTTCATGGAAGTACATGGAAGTGCATGCCAATTGCTATCACCCCCACCCATGACCCATTCACACACAAACCACTTTTAGTTCCATTTTCTGAACTACTGAGTTTGACCAGAGCTGTCTTTGTGACTATAGATTTGGAACTATCCACTGGAGCCTGGTAGGCTCATAAATGGGTGCACATATGGAAAGAATGACATTTATCTACTATAATCCATTATAAGTGAGCGGTCCAGAAAGGAGAGAGGGAATAAACTTTATCTAGACCCATGGCTTATCACTAACAGGCCTGGTCATGTATGGGTTCATTGTTAGCAGATACATATGCCATGGTTACGATCGCTAAGGTGTTCACATTCTCTGGTCCTCACAAGGTCTATTGCTCCAAGAATTGTCTGCCTTTATTGAGCTTTCCATGGTTCCTGAACTCATAAGGCTTCCCCCGCCTCCAGCTTTACCTTTGGAGAATCATATCAGTTTTAAAGAGTAAATATTTTCAAAGTTAATTTAAAGTTTGACTATTTCCTGTAGTAAACTTTCTCAAACATTGGGACTCTTCATTGTTCATTCACATTTCCTTTCACTTACACACCAAAAATGTATCGCATGTATTTGACTGTAAACCACACTACACCACAAGGTCAAAGTCAAGCATTTACAAACTTACTATAGCTCCTGGTCACATGAAAAACCATGTTTCAGCTTGGTGTGATTATGTTTTAGCACGAACTGTGGATAGACGTGAAATTCACTATTTCATACAGGTCTTTTGCAAGTTTTACATGTTTTCTTGTTCTATCTATCTGATGTTCTCACAGTCTTTCTCTGTGTCTACCCATTGTCACTTTAGATTTTTTTAAAGGCTAAAGACCCAATGTTTCAGGAGAAACTAAAATAGTCATTAGGACCTTCATGATAACCTTACAATGCTACAGAGTGTCTGTAGTAAGCCAATACAGGACAAAGAACAAAAACTCATTAACCAACTTGGTGAAGAAACACGGTCATTCAGTTTTCATAAGTATTATTGAAGAAAGTGGGTAGTTTTAGACTACATAATAGAATATTAGTGAAAAACTTGAAAGTGTCATGGTTCTCAATAAACTAACATGTAACAGGGCCTCAATTTGCATTGCAGTTATTACATCTGCTAGAACTGAGTTACTGATTGGAGATCAAAGTGTAAATTTTGATACAGTTTTTAATTTCAGGTATCATAATCTCCCAGGTAAAAGATGGACATATTCTCTCAGGAGGAACAAGCTGTTCTGTATTTGAAAACAGAACCCAGCATGGACTATCTGGAGTATTTTATAGGAATTTAATCTTGTATTAAATGTTACTTTTTTCCTTTTTCATGCAATGATACCTAATAAAACTTTTGAGAGGAAAGCAGAAAACTTCTCCATCATTTCTATCTTCAACCCTTGGATGCTACAACCATCCTTGTCCTAGCCTTGGAAATTCTGTGAATAAATTATAACACTTATTCATGGATTGGCAGAATCCCCCCCCCGCGATACATTACCACAGGTGGGAAAGAATACAATTTCCTACAAGGTTGCAAACCACTGGCCTAAGGAAATTCTTGGAGAAAGCCAATGCTGTTTTGTGTGTTGTGAACTTGTCTTTGAGCTAATCTCCACCCACTACACTCCACTGATCTCTCAAACATCACAGCTGTGATGGTGGTTCCAGTGCTATACAAACTGTCAGAATGCCTTCTTTATTGATTGCTCAGAGACCTTTGTCAGCGATGCTAAGGACTCATCCCTTCTCCTGTAGCTCCATTTCTAAGCCACCTCAAATCCACCCACCCAATAACCACTGCTCAGAATTAAGTACATTCACATTTCTTTCATTGCCCCTGCTTATATCCCGTTTTTCATCACTTGTGACTTTGACAATAGACTATGTCATGCACAATTTATCTCTATATCTCCATGTCTCAAGAATGACCTTTCTCTTTGTTAGAGGAAGAAATAACCATAGTCTAAGAAAACGTGGGTCTCCTTGATCCTCTCTAACAAGTGGAATCTCATTTCTATTATTGAGGATTTTTCCCCTACTTAAATTCCTTATTGTCCCTGTTCACAAAGGATAGCTCCATTTTCAGAAACTGTGATGTTTCTCCATTTCATTTTTCCCCTTTTCATCTGACATATTCATTTTCATTTCCCTTGTTACTTATAACAAAAGAAACCCCTGACTTTTGCTAGAGGTGACTTACTCTGAGTGAGAGAGCCATTTACTTCTTTGGAACTCAAATCTGTGAATATCATATTTATACATTGCTTAAATTTTTCTAAATATACCTTCCTGTGGTCTTCTAAAGACTGCTGGATTTTACTTTTAGGTCTGGATAAATCCAGATAGAATGAACTAAGAAATGTAAGAGGAAAGTCTGTCATACTGCTTCCATCATAAAATATGCATTCCTGTCCAGGTGAATTTGGCGAGCTCCCGTTAGGTCAGGCACACTGTCTCAGTGGGTGGACCAACCCCTCGCGGTCTTGACTACCTTGCTCATCTTCTCCCTCCTTCTGCTCTTCAACTGGACCTTGGAAGTTCAGTCCAGGGTTCTGATATGTGTCTCTGTCTCTATCTCCATCCATCTTCAGACAAAGGTTCTATGGTGATATTAGAGATATTCATCAGTGTGACTATGGGACAAGGCCAGTTCAGGCACCCTCTCCTCTGCTGCCCAAGGACTTAGCTGGGGACATCCCCATAGGCACGTGGGAATCCCTCTAGAGCCAAGTCTTTTGCCAACCCTAAAATGGCTCCCTTAATTAAGATATCATCTTCCCTGCTCCCATATACACCCTTCCTCCATCTCAACCATCCCACTTCCCCAAACTCTCTCCAATCCTTCCCTTCTCCCTTCTCTCTCCCCCTCTCCCCTTCCCCCACCCCACCCCACCCCCACCCCCATGCTCCCAACTTTCGCCTGGCCATCTTGTCTGCTTCCAATTTCCAGGAGGATCTATATATGTTTTCCTTTGGGTTCACCTTATTATTTGGCTTCTCTAGGCTTGTGAACTATAGGCTCAATATCCTTTGTTTATGGCTAGAGTCCACTAATGAATGAGCATGTGATCAAACCAGACTCTCTGAATGTGGCTGACAATTGGGGCTGACTGAGAAGCCATTGATAATGGCACTGGGACTTGTTTCTACTGCATGTACTGGCTTTTTGGGACCCTAGTCTATTTGGATAAACACCTTCCTAGGCCTGGATGGAGGGGGGCTGGCCTTGGACTTCCCACAGGGCAGGGTACCCTGCCCTCTCTTAAGACTGGAGGGGGATGGAGGAGGGAGAGTGGTGGAGTAGGAGGGAAATGGGAGGAGGGGAGGAAGTGGAAATTTTTTAATAGAAAAATAAATAAATAAATAAATATGCATTCCTGAGAAAGATATTGTTTGATACTTTAGTTATCTTAAACTATAAATGATTGGTATTGAGTGATGCAATAGTGAGAACAGTAGAGGCAAATAGTACATTAGAATTTTTTTAAATTTTGATGACATTTAGGTGAGCAATTTAAAAAACTGTCTCACCAACGCATCTAGCTTCAATGTCCTGATGGCATCATTTGGATCCTACTATGTGTCCTTTCACAGGTATCATGATAGTATCTCTAACTGGTGGAGTTGATGAATATCTTTGAGACTTTAGTCAAAACAAGCTCTTCAACATCTCCAACATCATGTTCCTTCCTAGGACTGACTGCCTGGTGGTGAAGGTGAAGTTTGTGAGTATCAACACATACTTGCCTAAGTTTGAGTGTATCCTGAATGGGTTGGAGGATATACAGCTGTGGTGTTTCAATAGGAGCAATACCATAAGTCCTTCCACCTCTTCACCACTAAGCATACCCATTTTGTGCTTCATGCAGTGTACACCTATGCCCAGAAGATGCCAATCCTTATCACATTTCAATGAAAAACAAGTCTTTCTGTTTTCCTTCAGCAGTTTCCATGGCAGTGCATCACATCTTCTGCATGCATGTGTGTGCTTTGTATGTATGTGTGTGAGAGAAAAAAAAACAGAGACACAAAGACACAGAGATCTACTTCATAGAATACCTGGCTCAAGGATGCTGAACCACTAAACACGCCAACAAGTTCTGTCCAAAAACACAGGCAGAATTGTTAACTACTGATATTCCATGTGACCGTTTTGAGTTAATTTTCAATAAATAAAACAGCTTTCTTTCTTTTTTATAGGAACTCTATTGTTTTTCTTCCACAACTGCATCAAGGATTCTGTGTTTGGATGCACACATGTTCTATTCACTAATAAAAGCACAGGAGAGCAGTTAAGCTTGCCAATGGTGTTTCTCTCTAATTCACTGGAAAGTTTTTCCTCACAGTTTCTACAACATCAAAATATAAGTCAAAATGCTGCCATTTCTTTACTGCTCCTCTGAACTCTTCATAAGAAGAGGGGTGTGGCCAACCTTAGCGATGATAACTTTGTTTACAAGAAGTGAGTGGCCTCTGTAGACTCTTCAGGTGGTCTGAGGTGACGAGGGCCCTTGTCTACAGCACAGTGACATTTCCTTTCCTGGCCTGGAAGTCTTGTGTCTCATAGATGAATTAATGAGGAGAATCTAAGGAAACACAGGCTGTTCCCTCCATCACAGACTGTGTATTTTCCCCTCATCCTCTTGCACAGTGCTGTTGTTGTGACTGAGTTAATTCCTGGGAATGTAAGAGCCCAACACCAGGAGAGTTCTCCCTGTTACAGTCTAAAAAAGGACAAGCCACTTTAAACCTGGAAGTTCAGGAAGAGCATGAATCTAGCAAGATGAGTGGTTTTCCCTTTTCAGAATTGGAAGTAGGTAGACAGCTGTTCTTGGAACCCCACAAGCTCCTGCTATAACCTCTGAATACTTGAGTCCAGAAGACCTTTCTAGCTATTATTTGAAGAATTCCCCTACCTGTCACCAGACTAAGATTCTATTCAAGATAGTCATCAGTCTGACTACAGGACAAAGCCAGTTTATTCACCCTATCCTCTACTGCCAAGGGTCGTAGCTGGGGACATCCCCATGGACACCTGGGAACCCCTCTAAAGCCAAGCCTCTTGCCAACCCCAACATGGCTCCCTTAATTAGGATATCTTCTTCCCTGCTCCCATATCCATCCTTCTTCCATCTCAAACATCCCACTCCCCCAAGCTCTCCCTGACGCTCCCCTTCTCCCTTCTCTCTTGTATTTTGGGGTCTGGGTTATCTCACTCAAGATAGTGTTTTCTATTTTCATCCATTTGTATGCAAAATTCAAGATGTCATTGTTTTTTTACTGCTGAGTAGTACTCTAATGTGTATATATTCCACACTTTCTTTATCCATTCTTCCATTGAGGGGCATCTAGGTTGTTTCCAGGTTCTGGCTATTACAAATAATGCTGCTATGAACATAGTTGAACAAATGCTTTTGTAGTATGATTGGGCATCTCTTGGGTATATTTCCAAGAGTGGTAGTGCTGGATCCTGAGGTAGGTTGAGATAGAGACAGAGACCCACATCAGAGCATGGGACTGAGCTCCCAAGGTCTAGCTGCAGAGCGAATATGAGCAAGGAAGACAGGACCACGAGGGGTTGGTCCACCCACTGAGATAGTGTGCCTGATCTAATGGGAACTCACCAAAGCCATCTGGACTACGATTGAATGAGCATGTGATCAAACTGGACACTCTGAATGTGGATGACAATTGGGGCTGACTGAGAAGCCAATGATAATGGCAGTGAGATTTGATTCTACTGCATGTACCTTCCTAGGCCTGGATGGAGGGGGAAGGGCCTTGGACTTCCCACAGGGCAGGGTACCCTGCCCTCTCTTAGGACTGGAGGAGGAGGGGTGAGGGTGAGTGGGGGAGAGGGAGGGAAAGGGAGGAGGGGAGGAGGTGGAAATTTTGAATGGTATTATTTATAAAGCCAGTGTTCATTGCCATCAGTTATTGGTCTGGTCTGAGGCCTCTGACATCTGCTATGCCATACATAATGGGATTTCACTGGGGCTCCTCCTGGATAGCCTGTTGTCCTGTGTCATGGGGATCCTGCAGGTTTCAATCTGCATGTTATTCCCCTTCAGCAGCTCTAACAGTTCATAGATGAGGTAGATGTTGGGGTGGGTCAACTCATAGCCCTAGTTCTGGGCATAAGTGTTAGCTGGGCTGGTCAGGCTGCCATCTTTCCCTACCAGTAAGTTTCTGGCGGTGTCAGTGTTTTTTGGCAGTTACAAAACATCTCTCTGGCTCTTCCTACTCTCTATATCTGTTCCAGCCTGGTTATATTTTGCCCTGCCAAAGGCCAAAGCATCTTCATTCATTAACCAATAAAAGCAACAGATATACAGAAGGACATCCTACATCATTCTTTCCTTCAACAACAGACTTCAAAAACAAGGAGATTTGCCCATGTTAGTTCTCTGTTGTTTTTGTTTTGTTTTTCATGTCTGCATGTGCAGTATCATATCTTCACAATATAGCAAACCAGTGCTTGCCTTTCTCAACTTCTACTCGGTCTTAAATTGACCACATGCATGAGTCCGGCACATTGTGTAACAGAATATTTCATTTTATTTGTTATTTTACGTTGACTCAAGCAATCTTCTTGTAAATATTCACCTCATTTTATCACACCAAAAGTATCTGTATCTATCCTCAATAGGTTGTTTTTTCAAGTTTCACTAAACTTAAAATTCCTTAAGATGTGTCA
This sequence comes from Ondatra zibethicus, assembly GCA_004026605.1. Lineage (NCBI taxonomy): Eukaryota > Metazoa > Chordata > Mammalia > Rodentia > Cricetidae > Ondatra > Ondatra zibethicus. The sequence goes on from PVIU01001745.1 coordinate 141,784, forward strand.
CGCCATGGTTCCTTTATATTTTCCTGACCATTAGTCAAGAACCAGGTGGAATGCATAAGGGAGTGATCCTGTAGGGGTGACTTAACTATCCTTTGTTGACTGACTGCCAAGCGAGTCATCATCCAGGCATTTCTGAGTTGTCTCGTTGTTTTATATAGCAAAAGGCCAATGATAGCATCATCACAGAGTTATGAGTGAGTGTAGAGAAAGCCATTGAAAACTCTCTTCCCATAAGATACATTATTGAGTAGAAAATTTTGACAAGTTGTGTTCCTTTATTGTACTGAGGAGGGGAAAATTCTCATAGTTAATAGGAAAAGAAATGAATTGATCTGCAACTTGAGTATCACTTAAGTGTCAGAGGCAAAAGTTGTTTTGAATTTCTGTGTTTTGAAATGTTTGCATATGCTTAAGGAAGTTTTTTAGGGATAGACCAGAATCTGAACAGGAAATTTATGTCTCATAGACCCCTTATTTAGAAAGACCATTGAAAATGAGCATGATTTACTGAATGTTTGTTTTTGACTGTGATTCATCCCTTGAAGTCAAGAACAGAATTTCCTCTTGTCATCATTTCCACCTAAAAAGTTTCTGATTAAATGGTGTTAGGAATTTGATTTTAGAGATTAGGAAACCTCAGTCTACTATAGTTAGGGTCATTGTTGGTCTTCCTAAACTCTTAAAAAGGTGCAGACAAGATAAAAACACTGAACAATAGCAGTAAATGTCAGTGCCCAAGAACCCAGAAGTGTAAGCAAGCATTTCTCGAAAACAACTGGTGTGGATCTTAATGTGTCAACACTCCTGTCTCTAAAGGTCTCCTAGGCCAGCCTGATAATATTCAAATCTAAAAGCCTAAGAAATACAAGACAACATAGTTATGAGTGCTATTACATGCAATAGAACTAGTTTTACTTTTGAGTAAAGTTTGCAGTATAGAATATACATATTTAATGTGATATTTGAAAGTGACTTCTGAAGAGAAAAACTTTTAATGCATTAAAAGTTACATTAAGTACAAAGAGTCACATCTTCTAGGATGTTGAAGGACTCTTGAAACCTCTGCTGACTTTTGAAATTTTTTAAAACCAATGTATTTCTAGAGTCTGTCTTGCCCCAAAATTTACCAGGACTCACTTCATCATAGAAAATCTGTGGGAGAACAACTTTTTAAAATATGAGGCAGATACAAAAATTATCAAAGACCTCAACGTAAATCCTGTTACACTGAACCTAATAGAATAGAAAGTGGGAAATAGCATTGACACAGGAGACAACTTCCTGAATAGAACACCAGTAGCACAGACAGTAAGATTGACAATTAAGAATTTGAACCTCATGAAACTGAAAACTTTTGTTAGGCAGAGGACACTGTCAATAGGACAAAACAGTAGCCTACAGAATGAGAAAAAATTTTCACCAAGCCCACATCTGAAAGAGCTGATATCCAAAATATATAAAGAATTTAAGAAACTAGACTTCAAAAAAACTACATAATCCAATTAAAAAAAATGGGATACAGACCTAAGCAGAGAATTTGCAACAGAAAAACCACAACTGGCAGAGAAACACTTAAAGAAACATTCAACATCTTTAGCCATTTGTATTTAGGGAAATACAAATCAAAATGACCTGAGATTCCATTTTACACCTGTCAGAATGGCGAAGATAAAAAACACAAATGACAGCTTATGCTGGAAAGAATATGGATAAAGGGAAACACTCCTCCACTGCTGGTGGGAGTTCAAACTTATGCAGTCACTTTGAAAATATCAATATATCTTGAGTTTTAGGTTATATAACATTTCTTTATTTATACACACTGTAATTTATTTGGAAAATAGTGTTATTATATTTTCCTTCACTAAGCTGTAAGCATTCTATGTTCACAAATAGTTATTGTATTTGTAAAATCTCTTCAACACAAATTATAATTTGTAAATCTATTGAGTCAGAAGGCATAGAATTTTAAAAATTTGAAGTATAGGATCAGAGACTAGAGAGGTGAGTTCCAACAAAATTTCTAACCCTGGCTTGCTGCATTGTATTGGCCAATTATTTTCATATCTTATCTTGTAATAATAATCCCAACCATCAAATTCTGATCAATATGCTGTGAAAACTCATGAGTTCACCACTCACATCTTTTTCCAATGTGAGCTGCTTGTGGAAAGTCTGTAATTTATTTAGTAAACATTGTGTTGTCTATAGTGGAGACACAAAACTTACATGTTAAGAAAAGTGTGATGTTACAGAAAACCTGACCAAATCTATATGAAAATAGTCTATGGCTTCAGAGTAATTTATAATACCCTAAGTTGAGGTTTCCACATGCAATTAACTATGAAGTGTAAATGAGGGTAAAACATTTCTATGTATTACATAATCTATGTATTACATACTCAAGAACAATTTTCAGTGTTCAAGAATATGTGGCCAAATGTTTGTTTACCTCACAGGCTCAAGATGGATCATAATCTCATCTCCAAGCCCATAGATATTCCATTTCTTGAAAGAGAAGGTAGCTTGATCACTTTCCAACACGCTATCTCTAACAGCTCCACTGGAATCTCATCCTCGGTGATACAGACATTTTCCAGTCAGTTTATTCTTGATATAATTATGATGTCTGAATTATTCATAAAATACTACATCTGACATTTTTCTTTCAAGTAGAACTCTTTCTTAATTTATTAGCTTTGTAATCTTTGATTATTCATGACAGGAGCTGTTTTATTTTCCCATCCTCCTCAACATCCTCTTCTTCCCTTTCTCCTCATTTCTTACAGTTAATAAGCCTAAGCTTTATGGAAGATTTCTTAAGTTGTAGTATATACGTTATAGTATATAAGTTGTAGTATATGTTGTAGTATATACGTTGTAGTATATAAGTTGTAGTATATGCGTTGTAGTATATAAGTTGTAGTATATATGTTGTAGTATATAAGTTGTAGTATATACATTGACACAAAAGAAGTAAGACTTGTTAAAAATAAGTTTTACATTGACATCCATGACTGATAATGTTCTCTGGTTTAATGAGATTCATCATATATTTCAAATATATATCATGGTTGTAGTTATGCTCCAGGGAAAATAATAGTTGTCTAAGTGACTTGCAATATAAATATTACTATAGTTTTAAAACTGTTTATGAATTCTGCTGTGTAAGAATGTCAAGATTAGAGAAATTTTATTTTGCAATAAAAAAGAAAATATCATTTGTTTTAATGAATTCAGAACAATTCATTGTATATGATGATGGGCCAGCTATTTTGCAATGGACTCATAAAATGAGGAAAGGGATTACTTTTCCTCTGGGATTGTATTCTTATCTTACTTGAGGAATTACCTTCATAAGGTCACATGTAGCCATTAGCCAATGAAAATACAAAATAAGCCTAGCACAGCTCTCTTTCTTGTCAACATACCATAGAGGACACCACTCAATAGTCAACTGCTTCTCTGATTATCATCACCACTGAAGTTCTCCTCATTCATATAAATTAAATTGTGCCATGGACATCATCTGTCAGCAAAATTCATGTTCCCTGTGGTATGGTTTTGTTGAACAATTTGTCACTGGATATTTTAACTACAACACATTTTCTGTATAAGTGCCATTATTTTTCACACTTATCTTTTGATACACATTTTTACTTTTCACCTCCAGTAAAGCATCCATAAACCTTATTTGACAATGTTTTCAGTGAATATATGTTTTTATATCTTGCAAGTAAATATTTAGTAGTAAACACACACACACTTGAATTTCCAAGGTTCCAGAAGTTCTGTAAAATGATGTTCTCTGAGCAAGACATGACTGCTAATGCATGAACTCACAGCAAGTATGGTAACCTAGAGAAGATTTGTATGAGATCAAGCATGACAATGTTCCTGCATCCCAATAAGGAGATACAGGAAGATGATGGCTTATGGAGAAGGGAGGACCAATTTTCTTTGTGTAGGGGTAGCCATTAATAGGTTGGTCACGTCCCAGTGAATGACACAAAATCCAAAATGTAGCTGGATATTTTTCTCTAACCCACCCAGTCCTGCTGGACCAGTTCCTCTCCTGCCAACTAGTCCCTGCAGCTACTTATAAAATAACCTATTCAGAGGCTTAATACTAATTATAATTACTTGGCCAATAGCTCAGGCTTATTACTGGCTAGCTCTTACATATAAATCAAACCACTTCTAATAATCTATGTATCTCCACATGGCTTTGTGGCAGAACCTGTTCTCCAGTACCTCTTGCTCTCCAGCAGCTAGGTGGCTTCTTCTTTGACTCTGCCCTTCTTCATCTGTATTTCTGCTTGAATTTTTTATGTAGTTATATTCTGCCCTGCTATAGGCCAGGCAGATTAATAAAATAATTTTATTATTAAACCAATAAAAGCAAATATTTGCTGCTTACAGAAGGAAATCCCTCATCTCTTACCCTTTTCTGTCTAATTAAAAAGGAAGATTTTAAATTTGATATTGTATAATTACATATAATAAAACAGGTATCAAGCAACAATTAGAGTTATAATATTTAGTCTTTTTTATTTTGCAAAATTAAAGAAAATAATCTATCATTGTATCTTTGTGAGACTAGAGATTCATATCTAATTTATCTTTTATGATAACTAAGAAAAACTATAATCATAAATATCTCTTCTTCAAATCCATCAAAAAGTCCAGTAGGATGTAATATTACTTGAATAAAGAGGAAGTGCATTGTAAGCAACTTCCAAAACTCTAGAAATGATAGAGATATATTGTTGGCTGGACAGTCACCCAAAGTTCTTCTGTAATGTTAAGGCATACATCTTCAGCCTAGAGTATCTGGCAGATTTTTCAGTGAAGCAGGAATTTTGAAGAACTGTCTACCTATTTTGGCAAAATTCATCTGTCACTTTCTTCTCTGTCCTGCAGAATGTCTGGCATACACTTTCATGAAGTAGGGACACTCAAGGACTATCCCACCCTGTTTTAACAAGTTCAGCAGTCATTTTCATATTGGTTCTGCATGTCCAGTTTATACAGCATATTTTCAAGCAGTCTAGGCATGAGCAGTTTCTTCCACAAATGGCTAGGCTTGCCACACTGAAAGCAAACTTCATAAGGAATTTCTTTGATGCCCATCATCTCTGAAGTAAATTGGTGAGCCCAGGAACAGATGTATCTCATTGTAATGAAAACTCTTAGGTTAACAAAACATTTTAGATGCCATATTCTATATGTCTTTGAAGTGTTTGAAAATCATTTATCCATCTAAATATATCTATTTATCTTTGAAAACATACCTAATGTGACTACAAATTTGATTATTATAGGTTACTTGCTAACTTCATTTCTTAATTATAACTTGCATTTTTAAATGAGCTGTATAATCACAATGCCCAAAAAAAGAGTAGAAACATATACAGATAATAAAAAACTTTAAATTTTTATCAATATAAAAAAATCCATGCCAATGCAAAATATCTAAAATTAATAGTTGTCTTTTATCCTATATTTCTATATTCCCCTAAATAATTACAAACATCCATAACCCATGAAATAATCAAAGACCATCCAACTCTCCCCAAACTCTTGTGAATGTGGATATTGCTTCTTCCAATCTGCATCCTGATTTCTGTTAATGAAGTATCTTTAGGGTCCCTAAGAAAATTTGAATAATAACCAAGTCCTGACTGAAGTCTTTTGTGTGGTTGGTCCTTCTCAGTCAGTAACTCTGTAGCTGTTGTGGATGCTGGATCATCTGGGCCATTGCTCCCATCAGAGACCATTCAGGATATCTTGTTTGATCAAATCATATTAACCTGGAAGGAATTCATATCTCCTCATATTCGTTGGAAACAAAAACAAAACCTCGTTTCCAAAGCAACATATTCTTAAATTTATATTTTAAAGTCAAGATAGCTTTAAAATATATTTTTTGGTTTAACTTAGTAACACCCACAATCAAACATCTTACAGCGGTTAGCTCATTAGCAGTCAAAAAAATTAAAGAAAACACAATAATATGCATAATTCAGACTCTCTCTGTATTTTTCAACTTTGCCTGGCTTATTGTAATTTTGGGCACCAGATATAGGAGGATATTTTTCTCTGTTTTGTCCAGTTCCACTGGAATGGTCTCTCTCCCACCCACTGGTCTCTGTAGCCACCTATTAAGTAATTATTCAGAGGCTTAATATTAATTACAATTGTTTGACCAATTACTCAGGCTTATTACTGGCTAGCTCTTAAATATAAGCCAACCAATTTCTAATAATCTGTGCATCTCTTGTGGCTTTGTGGCATACCTGTGTTCTAGTACATCTTGCTACTCTGTCAGCTAAAAGGATTCTCCCTTGTCTCCACATTCTTTCTTCTTGTATCTATGCATGGATTTCCCATCTATCTACATTTTGCCTTTCCATAGGCCAAAGGAGCTTTATTTCTCTACCAATAAAATTTGCATCATATAGAAGGACATTTGACATCACAAACCCATATGTATATGGACATTACTAATTGAACTCAAAGGGTGCATTGAAGGAATTATTAGTCAATATGGTAGATTGAATAAAAATAGGCCCATAGGAAGTAGCACTATTAGAAGGTGTGACCTTATTGGAGTGGGTGAGATTTTGTTGGATAAATGATGTCACAAGAGATAGGCTTTGAGGTCTCAGAAGCTCAAGCCTGGAAATTGTGTCTCATTTACTTCTTGATGCCTGTGGAATCAGCCAACTCTCAAGCACCATGTCTGCCTATATGGCTCCATGCTTCCTGCCATAATAATAATGGTTTAAATTTCTGAACCTGTAAGGCAGCCCCAATACATGTTTTCCTTTACAAGACTTGCCATGATCAATAGAAACCCTAACAAAGACAGTCAGGGTTCTTTAGCGAAACAAAACAGCAAAATGAGTGTGTGTGTGTGTGTGTGTGTGTGTGTGTGTGTGTGTGTGTGTGTGTGTGTGTGATTTATTAGAGCTGTTTACAGGCTGTTGATCAGTTAGTTTAACAGTGCCTATCTTCCAGTGGAAAATCTGAGAATCCAGTGGTTGTTCAATCCTTGAGGCTGCATTCCCATTTGGTTTACAGCATATGCTGGAAGAAGTAGGCTCTAATGCCAGTGAAGGAATGAACTTGTTAGCAATAATGAGGGCAAGAAGGCAAAGAGCAAGGGTTTTCTCATTAAATATTCTTTTATAACTTGCCACCAGAGCATGTGACCCAGATTAAAAGTGGTTCTTCCCACCTTAGAAGATCCAGACTAAAGAAATGTCTTCCCACTTCAAATGATTTAATTAGAAAAGTTTCCTCAAGGTGAACCCAGCATCTTGAATTTTCACTAATTCTTTATGTAATCTACAGTCTAGGATCCATCACAGGAGATTTGGAGTGGGACTGGTGTTGGATATGTACTTTCTCAGTAACGTTTGACACCATCTATCTTTTTTTTTTTATTTCATTTTCTCTGTTGGGCATGGAATTATTTTCCAATGTGATGAATGTTCCTTTAGTAGAGAATGCTCTAGGTCCTGTTATTTGGTGGTCCAGTCTTCATGATCTTCACCTGTGCAACATGTTTAACTTCCTATCTCTCACAATATTATGAAAATTAAATGGAATGCTTAGAAACAGTAACATATACCCAGAAAGAATGTAATAAATTATAAATGAGTAAATCCTTCTTCAGATGATTTTGAAGGTGTGCCATTCTTCTTTTATTTTTCCATTAATTCGTAATCACTCCAGATGAAGATAAATATATGCAGTTTGTAGCTTCAAAATATGGGTATGCTGTGAGTGACAACATTGACAGTTTGGTCCCTTTTCCTTTCTGTATGTGCTTTTGAAAAATCTGTGAATATTAGCAGCTTACTGGACAGAAATCTCAACAAAGTTGTTACACGTTGACAATCAAGCAATTTTTATTCTAACATTTCTGGAAATATAGTATAGCCTCCTCATGCGAAAAGTGAATTTCAATCCCTCTGTTCCTGATATGCTTTAGGCTTCATTTTTAGTACTCTTGTATTTCATGCAACATTGTATCTGTGATTACTGCTTCCACTACAGTGACATTGCAGTTTTGGAAGCAGTGTTTCTAGTTTTGAAAATGAGTCTCTTTCTTCCCTCAAGTGGAAATGGGAACACTCATGAATCATTTATTAAGGCAAGGCCTCCCCGAGTCCACCCCTCAAGCACTACTGCAGTTGGGAATTATCAGTTGATGAGGAGAGAAGTGATTAGGAGTGCAAGGAAGCAAAATGATGAGAAAGCCATGGGGGTCCCATTTGTGTGAAGGAGCCAACTATAGACAGCTGGGAAAGGGTGACAGGAGAGCAATAGGAAAAAGCCCTTCATAGCCTGGGGGGGTGCAAAGAGAGCAGCAGGAGAATTTAAATTAAATATGTAGAAGAGAATTAAAAACTTGGTCACGAGGTCTTCCTCTAATAATGAAACATTATTAGTATAGCTCAAAATGTTATTCCAGAGTTTTCCAGAAAACATATTATAAAGACCAGAGTGCAAATAAATCTATATCTCAGGCAACAGTCATCCCTGAAGGCATGGTGAGATGTGGTGGTGAGATCTGAGGAGCATCCATTCAGTTATTTACATAGGCATTCCACAGTTCTTAAAATTTGTACTTTTTAAAATTTATAACAGTTGTAGACTTAAAATGTAAAATCACACAACAAAAAAATGTGTAGTAGAAAAAGACAAGATCTCCTGAGTAAATTGGGAGCATGGGGACCTTGGGAGAGGGTTGAAGGAGAGAGGAAAGGCAGGGAGGGGAGCAGAGAAAAATGTAGAACTCAATAAAAATCAATTACAAAATAAATAAATAAATAAAATGCAGTACATAGTTCTCTTGTAAAACTTACCCAATTTACCTTTCAACGTTTCACATCTTATATTTTATTTATTACTACCAAGATAGTAAATGTAATACAATTCCCATAAAGAGTTCTTACTTTTTGCCTTTTTGAGTTCATATCAGGATTACACATACTTGATTTCCTGTGTTCTTAATCTTTGTTTATCTGTGATATATTTTCCTACTTTTCAATGACCTTGGCAATTTATAGTAACATTCACAGGCAAGCACTCTGTAGGAAGTGTCTCAATATGGGTGTTCCTCACCTCCTTCATTGTTTAACTAGAGCTGTATATTGTGGAGAAAAATACATATAGGGAGTGCTGTCATTATTGTCATAGTATATCAGGATACAGATCACATGTGGGTGAAGAGTATTCAAATTTCACATCCTATAATGCAATAAAGTTCTTTTCCTAGGTTGTTATATATATAGTTAATAGATTACTGGTGTGTTTCACATTTGATGATTCAATGCAAATTGTTTTTCATAATATGAGAGGCCAATCCATCAAAAGCTTTGTGAATGATGTCATCTGCTTTTCTGTGCAGTACAGGGTCCTGACTGAGTCATGCTTATCACATGGTCCTGAGAGGCTATTGATAGTCCTTGCTCTGTGAACACTGTCTTTTCAGGAACTTTCTTGTCTTTGTCCCCTTATGAGATTATAAAGTCTCTCCAGTTTGAAATGGTCTGGGTTTGCAAGCAAGGAGATAAGGGAGGTATCTGATTATACCACCACCTCTTAGTGCCAGTTATGCTTGGTTAAGCATCCAATTATGTGAGTCTATTCAATACTGTGATGAGGGACCTGAAATGACACGGCGTGAACGATCACAGCTGCTTCAAGGGAGAAGTTTTCATCTTTGAATAGATAACAAAAGGAGCCTTTTGATAACATTTAAGCACTGAAGTCTCTGATTTAAAAGGCAAAGATAGTGGACTTTTAAAAAACTCAGTCTCCAAACCTCAATTACATGCATTGAATAGTTAAGAACTTCACTTTCACATGTGAAAGTAAGATTTTAAATCTCTTGAGCTTCAAAAATTTGAGAACATAAATTAGATATTGATTCATAAGGTAAAAATTCCAAAACTCTTTCAGTAAGTGGAATAAAGTGGGATAATGACATAGTTTAGTGGCTTCATGTTTTTCCTTTATCCTTTAACACAGCTATTCTTAGCCAGAGACAGGGTACTCTATTTCAGACAACACACATTTGAGAAATAGTGGACCATGTATTCAGAGCCTTGAGCTAGAAAATCTCATTCTAAATTTTACTAGCCTCATGAATCAAATGCAAGAATATTTTTGAAATAACAGTATCAAGTGTTGTTTTAAGGGTGGAATACTTTAATATCAGTTAGCCTTGCAGTAGGACTGAGTACAAAGTGCTTAATATGAGGGAATGTTCTGCTATTGTCATTTCAGAAATGTCTGATGTTTTGCTTTTTCAACACTCTTCCTCTATTTATTGCTAACTATTGTAGATGGAAATTTCTCTCCTGCCCTGTTCCACAGTCATTATTCGTACATAATCACACAGAGGCTTATATTAAAGATGTACTGTTTGGTCTATTGCTCAGGCTTATTACTAACTATCTCTTACAACTTAAACTAACCCTTAATTCTTATTTATGCTTAACTACATGATTTGGTACTTTCTCTCAGTAAGGCATTCTCATCTTGCTTCCTCTGCATCTGACCTGCAACTGTATCTCTGCTTTCCTTCTTCCAAGAATTTTCCTAGGCTGGTTGCCCCACATGTATTTCCTGCCTGACTACTGGACAATCAGTATTTTATTAAATAAATTCAGCGTGTAAGAGCATTATACCACAACAAACTATACTCTAAGTTTTATTTGAGGAACACCTTTCTTCATGTCTGTGTCTCAGTTAGATTGTCTGTTAAGGCATTCTGTTGCAGAGCACTTGAAAGAATAACCAACTGATGTTGATTGAGTCCTACTAAGATTTAAATATTGGTTAGAGTAGCACAAACATAGAGTTAGAACATGACTTGCCCTGCAGTACATGTCTTGTCTCTTACTCTCTGAAGTTGTCCTTTATTTGCCTTGTTATCTTTTAGACCTTTAATTTCTTCTTTGATGTTGACCTCCATGAAAGGTAGGTTGAAGCTCTTCTGCTGTGACTGGAAAGTGCTTCTCCAAAAGTCACAACCTCTCTTTATATAACTGGTTCTTTTTTAGTCATATGTAAGGACATCATTTATCATTTACCTTCTTATTTTTCAGAACCTTAAAAAGGAATATGACTTATGAGGACAGGTCATCTGAGGGTAAGAATCACTGAACATATATATATATGCTGCCTACTAGAATAATAGTCACGACTCACTTAAAATTCAAAGCTGGCTTTGGAGTTGGACAATGGTTCTGTCCTTCTCTAAATTCAAGCGTGTTGTTAAAAGAGAAATTCAGAGTTTCTGTCTCATGTCAAGAGCAATCTGTTATGGGACAGAAAGAAGAAAAAAATTTTAAAAAAAACTTACTTTTTCCAAACCTATTTTTGTCATACCTTTTATTGAATATATGGCTGTATAAATAATGTTTAAGTTTTACAAAATGAATAGTGAGTTTTCCTGCAGTAATCTTCAAAGTTTCCAGGAAGAAGATGAGGCCCCACAACAAGGACTCCACCTGGTTGATATGACATCATGATGTTGATAGTGCTACTATAAGATTGGTTTGGGGTACCAACTGTTCAAGATGGTTCCAAATTGGTTTGCTGAAATAGTGTACTTTCTTACAATGTTCTGGCCAGAACTCCAAATAGGAACCTCAGAAAAACCCTACCAAATACTCAGAGATTATTTGCAATTTTTCCACAGGATCCCATAGAAAGAACATCATCCCCATGACAGCTGGAAGTAATTGTAGAGGACAACAGCTCCTCTCCCAACAAAGTTTGTCCTCAGGGTTAGGGACATCAATTATTGGTTAACTGTAATAGGTATAGGGTTAGGGTTTGGAGTGAAGATTATATAGGCTCAGGGATCTCTTTGAAAAAAAAAAGAGGGAAATTAGATGTGATAATAGGTAGATTCATGTGAGCTTACTCACACTAATAGTAATAGTGAGTAATAGAGTGAATACTTGTGAGCAATTGTTTATAAGCAATTTACATTGGTGTAGATTCTTGTATATTGATATAAATTCAAATTATATTGAATGTGTTCTGTTGACTGGGGTTTCTGTCCTGCCTAGTCCCACAGTCATTCAGTCCTAAAACTTACACAGAGGCCTACATTAGTTATAAACTGATTGACCTATTAGCTCAGGCTTCTTACAAACTCTTATAACTTATATTAGCCCATACTTCCTGTCTATGTTAGCCAAGTGGTTTGGTACCTTTTGCGGCAAGGGAGTCACATCTTGCTTCCTCTGTATCTGGGTGATGGCTGCACACTGAATCTTTTCTCTTCCCAGAATTCTCCTGTTCCCATTGCCCTGCCTATACTTACTGCCTGACTACTTGACCAATCAATGTTTTATTAAAATACAATTGACAAGGTACAAACCATCATCCCACATCAATGTTCCTATTTCTGTGTACAAATATTGTACACCTAGGCAAAGTTATTTTGTGATATTGTATGCATGCATGCTTCAACCTCTGCTTAAGATATTTTGTATGTTGATACAATTTTAGGATATATTTATTATATTGCACTATATATTTCTACCTCTTATCAAGATACTTATACATTGATTACATTTTGAGGTCATTGTGCTTATTTGTTGCCAAGTTGTTTAAAGATCATTTAATATTTTAATAAGAAATCTTTGTCTTTAAGCTATATAAGTATCAAGAATTATAGGTCAATAGTCATCTCTGTCATACTTACAGTTAGATTAATCAGGTTCTTTAGATAGATAAATATTGTACTCTGCAAAGATAGATAATCTTCAACCACTTCAAAGAACTGTAGAATATGACATTTAAATAACTTAGGGTTCTGTTGATGTGAGACATGATTGCTTTTGGCAGCACAGATCTATTCCTGAGAGAATGTTGAGAACTGAAGACATTCCACTTGGAGTTTGTTTCCTTCTTGGCAAAACTGGCCTTTGGGCAAGGAACTGCCCATGTATTGACCACTGACAAAATGCACAATGTCCAAACAGGACAAGCAGGATACAAGGAAAATGACTGTCAAATCTTGCCAAGATAGGGTAAGATAATTTTGAAAAATTTCCTGCCTCTAAAAATGGTTTGTCAGTTACTCTAGGCCTTAGCAAAGTTTGTTGCTCCAATGTTACAAATGAGACTTTAGGTGATTGCCCAGGTAGCCAGTTGTCTCTGTCATTTGTTGTACATTTTAGAAGTTGCTTGACTGCTTCTCCTGCTTATTCAAGTAATATTATTTCCCTTCTCAGGTCTTCAATGGGGTTGAAGACTAGATAGTCATAGTTACTGTCCTTTCATGACTTGGCCAAGTTGTTTATAAGATTAGACCTAGACTCCTTAGGATAAGATCATTATTGAAACATTTATCATGTTTCTTGCTTGATATTGTTTATGCTGTTTTAACTCTAAATTTTATACCTGATATTTGTTCTTATTGTATTTTGTATTAAGCTTAGAACTCTTATTTAAACGAAAGGGGGAGGTACTGTAGGAACTCTTTCAGCCAGTAGCCTTTAAGTTACCAGCCCACTTGGATGTGGCCTCTTATACTATAAATGCCAATGTAAACATGTGTTCCCTCTCTCTTCCAGCTACTAGATTCGGTTCCTGTTTTCCCATTCATGCAGAGGACTATAATCTATGAGTCTACTCCAGAATAAATAACCCTTTATTATATTCAATTCTGAGCTAATGTGAGATTTCTTTTTAGCGTTTGTCTTCAGGGACTATTCAAGCTCTGTGTACATAAGGACAGCCTTGTTTCTCCCATTGCCTTTGATACAGATCTTTTCACTTCTTAATGTTTCACACTTAATATTTTGTGCTTATATTCAATAACTATTTAGGTGATAATAATATTCCAAAATCTGTAAGAGGAAAGGAATTAAGATGGCTCAATAAATGACTGCATTTTATTATTTGTATCAACTACACTGAAGAGAAGACTTGATCTTACTTTATCCCTCACCTCTCATATATGTGTCTATATGTTTGTGTTAAGTGTGTGTGCACTGTGGTACAATAGTATGTATGTCATCACTTGTATTCCAAATAAACACTGATTGACCAGTAGCCAGGCAGGAAGTATAGGCAGGGCAACCAGGCAGAAAGTAGAGGTGGGGCAATGAGAATTCTGGGAAGAGAGAAGTTTCAGTCATCACCCAGACACAGAGCAAGCAAGATGTGACTGCCTCACTTCAAAAGGTACCAAGCCACGTGGCTAACACAGACAAGAATTATGGGGCTAATATAAATTATAAGAATAAATAAGAAGTCTAAGCTACTAGGTCAATCAGTTTAAAATTAATGTAGCCCTCTGTTTATTTGGGACTAACTGGATGTGGGGACCAGGTGGGATAGAAACTTAAGTCAACAGAAGGGCACCCAACGTGGGACTGACCAAATCAACTTAAAAGCCTTAGAGAGCTTGGGAAATTATTATAGATAGAAAAAATAGAGTTAAGCACAACTTCTTGATAGCAGCACTTTCTCAGGTAGGCTCTGCTTGCTAGAGGCAAGTGCTCTCATTTAAAAGAGGCTTCCTGACTCGGTTTTAGTTGCAAAACCTTGTGTCTCTTTTAAGAGGTCCTGCCATGAAACACTTAAATGGTGTTGATGAAAAGCTGACTGTATACTTTTTGATAGTGGCAGGGGCCTGGAAATGCCATAGAGTTGTGGCAATAAACATTGTTCTGACCAGTACCTCTGCCACGAGGCTAAACTCTCTGAAAAAAAGCTAAGGAAGGAATGGGCTGGATCCAGCTGGCAAAGCCACAGCCTTAATCCTATCCATATTGCTTAAGAAATTAAAGACTCATGTAGTCAGAAAAGGAGAGATATACAGTAAAGATAGATTCAAATAAAGAAAACCTCTAAACAGTTTACAGTGTGTTTAAAAATATATGTAGGTATGGGAGAGAAAAGAAAAAGGATAAAGTAATTTTTTAAAAAGGGATAAAGTCCTTAAAATAAAAAAGAGAGTAGTTGGGTGATAGATAGATAGATAGATAGATAGATAGATAGATAGATAGATAGATAGATAGATTGATAGATAGATAGGTTTTTCATTTGGAGGAGGCCGCCTTTTCATTCCCAGCTGCTCAGCCCTGAAATAACCACACAGAAACTATATTAATAATATCACTGTTTGGCCCATTAGCTCTAACTTTTTATTGCCTAATTCTTACATCTTAATTTAACCTATTTCTAGTAATCTGTGTATCACCATGTGGCTGTGGCTTACTGGAAAGATTCCAACCAGTGTCTGTCTCTGGTGGGGCTACATGGCTTCTCTCCAACTCTGCCTTCTTTCTCCCAGCATTCAGTTTTGGATTCCCCTGCCTTTCTAAGTTCTGCCCTGCTACAGGCCCAAAGGAGTTTCTTTATTTATTAATGGTAATCACAGCATACAGAGGGAAATTTCACATCAATTTTATATTTGATGGTCTGAAAAGAAAACAGAAAAAGATACATATGTGCATATATGAATACATACATGATAGATAGATAGATAGATAGATAGATAGATAGATAGATAGATAGATAGATAGATGTGTGTTTCATTCAGGATTTGTTAAATTAATTCTACTAAGCTTATATGATGGTAGAATATATCAATATTAAATGTTGTTTTATATATAGTGATATAATATTGAAAGGCAAAATTCCTTGTTAATAAGAAGCTTTCAATTGAGAGAGATGAGTAACCGTAATGCTGACAATTAAAATAGTTTTCAGACAAAAATTAATGCATAAAGTTTTAGTTAATTTATTTACTTTTTATTTTGAGTACAGTTTTTCTTTACAGTTCTTGCTTATCTTTAGATCCTAATTTTAGGTATTCCTCCTGCTTCAGTGTTCAAAGTAGCAGCAACTGCATATGCATGCCATCATTCCTTGTCTTAACTTTTATATTGCATATACATGAATGAGTATTAGGTCTCACTGATTTTCAGAGTGGACAACTATATTTCTTTACTTCCTTAAAAATATCTTTAGTTTTTATTTTTTGTATTCATACCTTCTTTTCCATTATATATTTCATTCACATATTTCAAGTGGCCACTCCTCCTGAACCATACTAACTCTGGCCATATATGATGTGTCCTGCTATATTAACTATTCAACATAAAATACCCCACTCACAGAATGTTTCATCATTTGATTATTTCTGAAAGATTTAGTTATTTCACTTTTAATTTGATTTAATTTCTTTATACTCTTGCAGAAGTATCTTCTCCCTCCTCTCCCCCTAGTCCTTCCACCACCTCTGTTTCCACACCTGATTCATTTCTCCTCCCTTTATGTTCAGGAAAGGACATGTCTCTCATGGTTAACAACAAAACATGGCATTAAAAAGTTGCAGTAAGGCTAAGACAACCTCTCCCATCATGTATTAAGGATCAGCAAGGTGACCCAATGTGAGGAGTAGGGTTCCAAAGCTGGTAAAAGAATCAGAGACAGCCCTGCTCCCACTGTTAGGAGTCCCACTAGCAGACTAAACTACACAATTGTAGCAGATATGCAGAGTGCCTCCATCAGTCCTGTTCAGGCCCCTTGGCTGTCAATTCAGATTCTGTGAGCTCCTATGAACCAGGTTAGTTGATTGTGTGGGTTTTCTTATGGTGTCCTTGAATCCTCTGGCTTCTAATATCCTCTCTTCCCCTCTTTTTCAGGATTCCCCAAGCTCTGCCGAATGTTTACTTGTGGGACTATATCTGTTTCCATCAGTTATTAGATGAAGCCTCTCTGACGACAGTTGAGCTAGGTATCAATCTGGCCACAGGAGATGGCCAGTTCAGGTTACATATCTGCTATTGCTAAGATTTTAGCTGAGATCAACCTTGAAGATTCCTGGGAGTTTACCTTCTGCCAGGTTTGAATCTGACCCTGAAATGAGCCCCCTACCTAGTGGTCTCTTTAATTACTCTTCCCTCTCCACTACCCTAACCTCATCTCTCAGTCTCAAAATCTCTTTTATTTCCTCCCCTTCCCAGGGAGAAATCAGTGTGATCCAGCCCCCAAACTGATGAATTTTCTTTGTTACCTCGTCTCTCTGGGACTATAGATTGTAGCTTTATTTTACAGTTACTATCCGCTTATGAGTAATACATACCATATTTGTTTTCTGGGTCTGGGTTACCTCACTCAGAATGATCTTTTTCCAGTTCTATACATTTGCTTTCAAATTTTCTGATGCCCTTGTTTTTAACAGCTTGTGTAACACTCCACTGTGCAAAATTTCTTAATCCATTCTACCATTGAGGGACATCTAGGATGTTTCTAGGTTCTGGCTATTATGAATAAAGCTATTGTGAATATATTTGAGCAAGTATCCTTGTGGTGTGATTGAGCATCTTTTTGGTATATGCCCAAGAGTAGTATAGCTGTGTCTTGTAGTAGATTGATTTCCAGTTTTCTGAGAAACTGCTATGTTGATTTCAAAAGTGTCTGTACAAGATTTCACTCCCACCAGCAATGCGGAGATTTCTTCTTGCTCCACATCCTCTCCAATATTAGCTATCATTTGTGGTTTTGATCTTAGCAATTCTGACAGGTGTAGAGTGGAATCTCGGAGAAACTAAAATAATACAATGAGAAAAAGAAAGTATCTTCAACAAATGGTGATGCTATAACTTATGTCTGCATGTGGAAGAATACAAATAGATCCATATCTATTGCCCTCCACAGAATTCAAGTCCAAGTGGATCAAAGACCTCAACTGAATCCAGATATATTGAACTCGATAGAAGAGAAAGTGGGAAATAGCTTTGAATGCACTGGCACATTAGAAAACTTTCTGAACAATTAATAAATGGTATCTCATGAAACTGAAAAGTTTCTATAAAATAATGGCATTGAAGATAGATGCTAAAAAAATCCCACACTAGCTCAGAATTGAGAATAATAGATGGTTATTTATTTAGGGGTAGACTCACAAATCAATATCCTCCGCTGGAATGGAGAACAGCAACGGAATCCCGCAGCCAGAAAAGAGAGCCTGGCGCATGCTTTACATCAGCATAAATAGTATAAGAAGCCGCGCCCCAGTGGGTGGTTAACTTAAAGGCTATTGACTGTAGGATTTCCTACAGCATGGCATCATCAACAGTATAAGACAGCAGCCTACTGAATGGGTAAAGATATTCACCAACCCCATATCTGACAGAGGGCTGATTTCCAAAATATATAAAGAACTCAAGAAACTATACATCAACAAACCAAATAATACAAATAAAAATGGAGTACAGATCTAAACAGAGAATTCTCAACAGAGGAATCTCAAATGGCTGAGAAACACAGAAGGATCTGACATCCTTAACCATGAGGAAGTGCATGCTTCTGGACTCTCCCATTTCCAATAGCCTAAAGAAAACAAAATATCTAAGAATAAACCTACTATAGGAAGTAAGAAACCTCTGCAATAAAAACTGACTTCCAATACCTGCCATTTAAATGTGTCCCAACTCATACCATTACTATTCTCATTAGACAAGTTTCTAGGTATGTAACTTTTTCCACTTAGTAAAATCTATGTAAGGTCAAATAAAGTCATGCCCTGAAAGTGGCATTTTACTTGATAGTTACCAATCAATCTGCCTGTTGATAATAGCTATGAGCTAGAACTTTTTGTGAAGTTCCCCTATAATGGTTGATAGGCAGCCATTATTTCATTATATCATGGTTGTAGCACATATTGTTTGAAAGGCTGTTTCAGAGGTAAGAAAATGTTATAGGTAGAACAGCTTAAACAAATTGGTAGTTTTGGTACAAGTGGATTTTGTCATGAATAAACTGTAGTCAGATTATTGTAAGGATTTTTTCATTTTGCCAACTTAGAAAAGTTGATTTCAACAATAGTTACCAGTGGTCTTTTCACTCTTATGGTGAGAATGTTTTTCACAGATCCTTACTCCACTCTATTAAAGTTCATATCTAGATCATGAGACTTAATTTTGAAACTCCAGTGTCACCTTGACTATGTCAGCATGTGAAAGTCAAGGGCTACAGGATTTGTTAGATCACCAGTGAGGCTTCCGGGCAACTTTGGATAATAGAGTCATATCCAGCTCTTATAAAGTGACCCCATATTTCATTGCTATTTTTCTGATTCCTTTCATCTTTGCTGAAACCCAGTAAAATGAAACCATTCTATAACTCCATTATAACAGAAAAAGGTGTCATTGGGTGAATCACTGGTTAAGAATATGATGAAAGACCTTGCTCCTTATACATATGGATATATATTTACATAAATACCTATATTTACATAGTATTTGTCTAATATATTATAAAATACACATTATTTTGTACTCTACCTAAATGTCAATTGCAAAAGAATACTATATTAACTTATGAGAAAATTATTTCTATACAGGAAACTATAGGCTGTGTCTACCATATTTTTATGTAATTTTAGCTGCACTAGAGAATGAGATTGCTAATGAGTTTCTCAGATGAATAATTCTTGATTAAAAAAAACATTCTAGTATTCATTAAAAAACCATCAAGCTCCATGCTCCTGTGTTGGTAATTATACCCTAATATATACTATTTGTTATGACAACATTACCTTCATTACCCATTGTTTATGACTCTATGAATATCTGTGGATAACCAGAGCTTGAATCCTAGTTAATTATTGGAAACCTACATTAGCATAGCACACTGTATTCCAAGGTGTCATTTGATTTAGCTGTTTCTCAAAACCCATCATTTTTCATAAAACACTTCTTCTGCCAGTGAGAAAGAGATTGAAATGAGGAATACAACCTTATCATTTAGCCAGAGTTTGCTTTCAGTGTTCACAAGATATTAAAATAAATATGAAAAGCAATAAAACCATCATTACCAAGAAAAGACACAGGTGTGTTTAAGGACAAATTATTTTTTCATTGCTCATTTAAGAGTTTTACAAAATTGGGTAAATTAAATAAAGCAAAACATAATTTCAAAGAGCATTGAAAAGTGTGAGTCCCTTTTATATTTAGCTTTGTAGTAGCATCGCCAGGTCTTGACAGCAGTTATTTTGCTTTTTTTAGTTTATTAATGTTTGTGTACAAGTCCTGCAAACAGAGTGTACATTTATTACAAGATGTAGCTTTGTTCTCCAATATATGAATTCATCCAAGAATATCAGAATATTATACCTTCTCAAACTAGTTTCTTTACTAAAAGTTCAAGAAAGTTATCAGACAAGATCAAAATACTTGAAACAAAAAGGCAATGAAAATATTTCAAATACATCTATAACCTAAGCTTGAATTAAATATAAAATATTCAGTGATGTATTACTGGGCAAGTCATCATGTTTTAATCAATAGTGAGTCTCAAATGGCCACTGTAGCTTTGGGTTTCAACAATTTAAAAATATCTTTGTCATACTCTTCTTCTTGTTGTTGTTTTTGAAGCAAGGTTTCTCTGTACCTATGGAACCTGTCCTGGAACCAGTTCTTATAGACCAGGCTGGCCTCAAACTCACAGAGATCAGCCTGCCTCTGCCTCCAAAGTCTTGGGATTAAAGGTATGTGCCTCCACCAACCGGCTTCATTGCTATAGTCTTAAGAAAATTATTAAAACACAAACATACATGTGTGAGAACTTTGTTCCCAGAGCTACTATCTTGTTTAATTTTTCTACACTAACAGCAATATCTTTTTGCTATAAGAAAGCCTGCAGTGGCCATAATCACTCTCATATCCCAAGTGATAAATGAAAGTTAAATTGAAGTTTTGGCACTTAAGTTAGTTCAAAATATTGGACTTTATGGACTCCCTGCTTGGTGGAAACCATGACAGAAAGATCTGTTTCTACAGACTTTGGCCAGACATTCAGTTTTTAGATTTCCTTTTCTTTCTCTCTCTCTCTTTTTTCATCTTTCTTTTCTTTATTTGAGGGACAGTTATAATGATTTTCCTAGATGCATCATTAGATGTCTCTATATTTTAATGGGTCTCAGTAGTGGGTTTATTGGTGGGTGATTTATCTGCCCCCCATGGACATTTTCTCCTTGAGTAACAATATGAATGTTCATTATTGTATCACCCAAATGGATGTAATGTTCTATGATTTTCCCCTACATTTTCATCATGACAAAAACAAGAGCAATGTTTTAACTTAATTAAATTTCTCTAGCCTTAAAAGAAAATAAAGAATGACTTTAAATCATTTATTATTTTTTCCTACCATTGCAGAACACTGGATAATATGAGAGAACATAAATTTATTTCTCATAGTTATAGAAAAGGTGATGTCCAAGATCAATTTAAATCATAATTTAATTAAGTTTTCCACTCCTCCTCTTGTCTGAACTGCAAATGTAGTTTGTTTTATTCCTTCTTGTAGTTCACACAGATTACTGAAATTTGTCCAAATGACTTCTCAGTTATGTCCTTTTCCAGTCTCCATTCTGATAGAAAATGGTATTAATGTGTTAGTCAAAAATCCTTTAAAAGACATTCACTAGTTTTACTAAAATTAATGCCAAAAAGTACTCTTGGCAGAAATGCCTAATTTCTTGTGGTGTGCCAATTGACATGCATGTTCCAGCCATATCAACTATATGAAGTAACCTCTTAGTTCAACTATATGAAATTATGAGACTCACTCAGGGACTCACACCTGTGTATTTCTGCTCAAACTGTGCAATTTGCATGAAATTCTTTTCTCTGATTTAGTGTAATATTCTTCCAGCATGCCTGTTTTGCTGAAACTGACAAGATTCTCTTTTTCTTTATAGAGGCTGAATGATCTTTGCAGTTAATAGAGCAACTATTATGTTAAGAACAAGGGACTATTGAAAGTTCAGCATTAAATAGGGCATCTGTATCACTTGCCTTCCTAGAGCTTACAGAACATCACAGAGGACAGTGGAGGAATATGGAAGAGCTGCAGGTTGTGGAAGAATTATTGTGAAATACCATCATCCACACATGATATAACCATTGAGTTCATGAATTCACCACAGCTATGGTTGCCTGCATAACTCCTGCAAGAGACCAAGCCAACAAGAGTCATCAACATTCCACCCAGTAGCACGAATTAGACTCCATGACTTACAGAAATAAATAAAAAATACATAAATAAATAAAGAAAGACAACATGAAACAGGGATAAGGACAAGGTCGGGGTACCTGGTGGTAATGGGAGGGGCAGTTTAGGAATGGATATGGTCAAGGTGCAAAACTGTCAAGGAATATGTTAAAGACCATCCTTTTTCTTTTTCAAAATCTTATGGTGGCAGTGTACAAAAGTAATCAGAGAATTAGGAATGGAGACAAACAAATCTCAGGTTCTTGTTGGCAAGAAAAACAAGATCAGTGAAAAGATCTCCACATAAAAACAATTGTACTAATAATGAGATAAAGGAAAATACAGATCAATGCAAACAGCTTTACCAAATTGTATTTGAAGGTTTCCATTGCAAATGCTGAATGCTGACAGTTTTCCTAAAATATACATACTATCTTCTTTGGAAAGAACTTACATGTTTGATATTTTTTTCAAACATTTTATTTATTTATTTATTTGCTTTATAAATACCATTCAAAATTTCCACCTCCTCCCCTCCTCCCATTTCCCTCCCATTCCCCCACTCATTCTCTCCCCTCCCCCTCTAGTCCTAAGAGACAGTAGGGAACCCTGCCCTGTGGGAAGTCCAAGGCCCTCCCTGCTCCATCTAGGCCTAGGAATGTATGCATCCAAACAGACTAGGATCCCAAAAAGCCAGTACATGCAGTAGAATCAATTCCCAGTGCCATTATCATTGGCTTCTCAGTCAGCCCCCATTGTCAGCCACATTCAGAGTCCAGTTTGATCATATGCTTGTTCAGTCCCAGTTAAGCTGGCCTTGGTGAGCTCCCCTTTGATCAGTCACATCGTCTCTGTGGGTGCATGAACCCCTCACGGTCCTGACTTCCTTGCTTATCTTCTCCTTCTTTCTGCTCTTCAACTTTGGGAGCTCAGTCCAGTGCTCCAATGTGGGTCTCTGTCTCTATCTTCATCCATAGCAGGACGAAAGTCCTATGGTGATGTTCAAGATTTTCATCAGTGTGGCTATGGGATAAGGCCAGTTCAGGCACCCTCTCTTCTACCCAAGGACCTAGCTGGGGACATCCCCGTAGACACCTGGGAACTCCTCTAGAGCCAAGTCTCTTGCCAACCCAAAAATGGCTCCCTTGATTAAGATATCTTCTTCCCTGCTCCTATAACCACCCTTCCTCCATCTCAACCATCCCACTCCCCCAAGCTCTCCCCAGTCCTCCCCTTCTCCCTTCTCTCTCCCTGTTTCCCCTCCCCCCACCCCATCTCCACCCCCATGCACCCAACTTTTGCCCGATGATCTTGTCTGTTTCCAATTTTCAGGAGGATCTATATATGTTTTTCTTTGGGTTCACCTTATTATTTTGCTTGTCTAGGATCACGAAATATAGGCTCAATGTCCTTTGTTTATGACTAGAATCCACTAATGAGTGAGTACATACCATATTCATCTTTTTTGGTCTAGGTTAACTCACTCAGTATAGTGCTTTCTATTTCCATCCATTTGCATGCAAAATTCAAGATGTCATTGTTTTTTACCGCTGAGTAGAACTCTAATGTGTATATGTGCCACACTTTCCTTATCCTTTCTTCCATTGAGGGGCACCTAGGTTGTTTCCAGGTTCTGGCTATTACAAATAGTGCTGCTATGGTGCTGGCATAACTGGATGTCAACCTGTAGAAGAATGAAAATAGATCCATGCCTATCACCATGCACAAAACTCAAGTCCAAATGGAATAAAGACCTCAATATAAATCTGACCACACCGAACCTGATAGAAGAGAAAGTGGGAAGTAGTCTGCAATACATGGGCACAGGAGACCACTTCCTATGTATAACCCCAGTAGCACAGACAACAAGAGCAACAATGAATAAATGGGACCTCCTGAAACTGAGGAGCTTCTGTAAAGCAAAGGACCCTGTCATTAAGACAAAAAGGCAACCTACTGAAGGGGAGATCTTCACCCACCCCGCATCAGACAAAGGCCTGATCTCCAAAATATATAAAGAACTCAAGAAACTAGACATTAAAATTTTGAATAACCCAATTAAAAAATGGGGTACTGAACTGAACAGAGAATTCTCAACAGAAGAAGTTCGAATGGCCAAAGGGTACTTAAGGTCATGTTCAACTTCCTTAGCAATCAGGGAAATACAAATCAAAACAACCTTGAAATACCATCTTACACCTGTCAGAATGGCTAAACTCAAAAACACCAATGATAGCATATGCTGGAGAGGATGTGGAGTAAGGGGAACACTCATCCATTGCTGCTGGGAATGCAAACTTGTGCAACCACTTTGGAAATCAGTGTGGTGGTTTCTCAGGAAATTGGGAATCAACCTACCTCAGGATCCAGCAATATCACTCTTGGGAATATACCCAAGAGATGACCAATCATACTACAAAAGCATTTGTTCAACTATGTTCATGTTTGATATTTTCAAAGAATACCTAAATACTATTTATAAAACAAATTTGAAAGAGAAGGAAGTCATTGTACAGAGCCCACACCTCGGGAAAATGTGTCAGTTCTGCTCAGTTTCCATTCCCTCATCTATTGCTGTGTGACTACAGACTCATGGCTATTTGTTTATAGTTTGTGTTATGATTCTTATACAAGACATTGGGGATTACAGTGCTCCCCCAAATCCATAGTGGTGTAACTTCAAGTAAAACACACACACACACACACACACACACACACACACACACACACACACAATTATAACTAAACATAAAATAAAATGATTCCTTATGACATTTCCAAGCATTCTCAATCTTACTAATTTCTATTCTTGCCCTCTTTGTTTCTTTCTTTATCCCTCCTCTTCCCCTTTGTTTTGCCCTCTGTCCCCCATCACTGTGTTTTGCCTTCTCTTCCCACTTCACTGATAGATTTCAACTTCCTTCTGGCCCATTCCTGCCTCAGTCTAAGAACCAGCCCCTTATCTAAAGAATACTGGTTGATTTTAAAGAAGAATGGCATTGAACACAAGATCTGTGCACAGAATGTGCTTATCTATGTTTGTTTCTTAGGCCCTTTTACCTGGCATTAGCAGAAACCAAATCCATATCCATACCCATATCGATACCCATACCTACACTATACCCATATCCATACCCCACTCATACCCATATCCATACCTCTAACCACATCCATATCAATAGCTGTGCCCATACACATATACATAACTGTATCTATAAGCATTTCAACATATAATTGTTTACCTTACACTAAAATATGAATTCACTCCAATGTCTCCTCTTCTTACACATTTCACTATGACTGGTTTAAACTTTCCTCTGGACTCGTGTCTGCAAATCCCTCCTATATAGAGACTCAGTTACTTCTGTCCATCATTTATTTACTTACTTTTGCTTTCAGCATAGAGAATTGCTATGGTCTATACATATGGAAACTACTTATCTACTAAAGTACTATGTTTTTTAATAGTTTATTGCTGTTATGAGTCTTTTTTGGTTTTCCAGGACAGGATTTCTATGTGTAACCACTCTACCTCTCCTGGAACCACCTCTGCAGACCAAGCTAGCCTTGAACTCACAAAGATCCACCTGCCTCTGCCTCCTGAGTTCTGGGATTAAAGGCATGTGTCACCACCACCCTGACATGTTGTTATTAGTCTTATAAACCACAATTATTTCTAAACTTTACTAACTTTATCTCTGGTATGACTTTTTATATATTTGTACAGTTAAATTATTGTTTTGAAGTTTTAATTCTATTTGGAGTTTGTTTTTACTTTTCAAATGATTTATTTTGCTTGAATATAAGGCCCATTCATTGTTCAATAGAATTAATGGATTTTGACACGTACGTAGCACCCACAATTACACTGTCTTATAGAAAAATTTATCACCTTGTACCTTCTGTTTCCTCTAAGTCACTAGAAACCACTTTGATACTTTAACACTTGTATAGATTTGCCATCCTTAGGCAACTACTTGATCAAAACCATCAATGCATAGCCTCCATAGAATAACTTCTTTCTTTTAGCAATATGTATTTAGGAAATATCTGTGTTTTACATGGCTTTATAGTTAATTTTGTTTGATGGTTGAAAAGCATTGTATTTAGTGCCGAGACTTGTTTTCCCTATATACTTATTAAAGCTAATCTTAGTTACTTAACGATTTTGCCATTTATATCATGGATTTCTAAGCAGCCAAGATTTATTTTACTACTCATTTATTTGTATCTCTCTCTCTCTCCCTCCCTCTCTCTCTCTCTCTCTCTCTCTGTGTGTGTGTGTGTGTGTGTGTATAGGTGTCCATGAGGCCATCAAAAAGGTATCAGACCCTCAGGCTGATGTAAATCTCCTGACATCAGTACTGAGAACTGAACTATTGTTTGTAAGAGCAGCCAGCTTCCTTAATCACTGATCTACCCCTCCAATATTCATCTATACATTTTCATGAGGAAAAAAAGCTATTTAGTCAATTGGGTAAATATTCAAGAGAACAATTTCTAGGATGTACAAATATTGAGCTTCATAAGAAAGTGTAAAACTCTCTTCCAAATTAGCTGGTTTATTTGCCATTGCAGCAACACCCTGACCAACAACTGACTTTGCTTGGTTTCTCTGTTTGAGGCTCTCCTGTGAGTGGAATGATAGCTCTTTATTTTTGTTTGTAACTCAATAATGATAAAAAATGTCTGCAATATGTACATGTACATACAATTAATTACCATGCGTGGATCTCACATGACTGTTCAATACCCTTTCTTACTGCTAAATTAAGATGCTTGATTCAATTTATAACATTAGAAGTTCTCTGGCTGTTTTGGATAGGAACTGTTTTCCCATGTTTGTTTTATATTGTTCCTCAAAATCTGAAGCTAATCCTTTTATTCTAATGACTTTTCCAAGGACTGAAGATTTTAAATTTAATAAGGTTCAACTTAGCAAACAATTTTTTTCATGGATCATAGTTTTGTAATTATGTTTACAATGCAATGACAAACCCACAGTGACTTTGATTTATTTCCTTAGCTCTTGTTTATAAGTTGTACAGCTCCATGATTTACATATATATGTATGATCTACAACAAATTATTTTGAAAGACATGAGGAATCTGAAGAGATTCATTGTTTTTGCAAGGAGTTATTTATATAGAAATACTTTATATAGAAAAATAGCCTCTTCTCACAGAATTCTCTTTACTTTGTGAAATACCAGCTTAATTATGTAACTCTACTTCTGTTCTCTTCCTGTTTTATTGTTCCTGGTTTCCATTATTGAACAGATGCTATGTCTCCTTGATTCTTGTAACCATGTAAAAAGTTTATTTGTGGGTATCCCCCCAGCTTTATTTTTATTATCTCATATCAAATTTGACACCTTAAGTCTTTAATCTTTTCTATGAATATTAAAATCAGATTTCCAGTATTCATGAAACATTTTTCTGGGAATTTGATTATAGCTATATAGATTCCATATTTCAAACTTGGAGGAGCTGACATTTTTAACTAATCTCAAACGTGAAATCCATAAACATAAAGAAGGTATCTATTTGTTCAGATCCACTTGGTATTTGAAAATCCAGTGTATCTCTATCTTAGGCTTGAAAGCCATCTTATAGCACAGACAAATTAGGTTCATTCCTGTTTATAATTACACCTCTGTTTCTCAAGAATTGGTCTATGCTCCACCTGTAACCATAGCTACAAATGTTTCTGTACTGCCTGCTCCAGGAATGGCAACCATGTCTTTATTTCTGGAAGTTGTTGATAACTATCTTGCATCCCTATCTTTGTTTGAAAAGATTGTATGATCACTTATAACTGCTTTGTTATGCCCATCTTGCAACCATGTCTCTGTTTCAGGTTTTTAGAAATAGCTTCTTATGATTCTCTGCTCCTGCAACCTGCCTGTTTTGCCAGCCAAATTCCCCATTTTAAAACCTCCTAATCCTGGGCTATAAAATTCTATCTTCCTCATATCCAATGCTGACCTCTCAAACCCTATCTTAGGCAAAGGCAGCAAATGGATATCAATGAACAAGCTTTCTTAAATAATTTATTGCTTTAACCAATTTGGCAATAATAATTTGGGCCAGTGATTTCTCTCCTCCTATCTTTGGGATTAATAACATTAACAAAGTTTTATCACATCTACATAAAGATTTTGTTTGTGATTATTATAATCTACCTAGGATATTTTCTTTATTTTTGATGCTGTTCTAAATAATTGTAATGTTCAGTAATTTTCATAGTTTACTTTTGGTTTTAACCTGCAACCTGTTTCCTTAATATATCAAATTGTCTATGATAAGCCTAGAAATAATTGGGAATGGCAATCTTGACAAAGCAATACATAAGTATTTTATTTTCCTTTTTGTCTATCATTCCTCTTTTTGTTATTACTAAAATTTTTATAGGTATAAGCAAAAGATTTCTTCAGCATAACTAATTGTAGTTGGAAGCCATTTGTTCATTCCCAGATGCACAGACCACAAAATAATCACACAGAAATTGTATCATTTGCAGTACTGTTTCGCCAATAGCTTAAGTGTATTTCTGGCTTCTTCTTATATCATAAATTAACCCGTTCCTATTAATCTGTGTATTGTCATGAGGTCATGGCCTTCCAGCAAAATTTCAGTGGGTTCCTGATGTGGGATTTCCCTCTGTATGCTGTGATTACAATTGATAAATAAAGGAACTGCTTTGGGCCTATAGCAGAGCTATAGGGGAACAGAGCTAGGTGGGGAAAACTAAACGGAAGGCTGGGAGAAAAAAGGGTGGAGTCAGGGAGAAGCCATGAAGCCACTGGAGACAGATGTGGGATAGAATCTTGCCGGTAAGCCACAGCTATGTGGCGATACACAGACTAATAGAAATGGGTTAAATTAATATGTAAGAGTTAGCCAATAAGAAGCTAGAGCTAATGCACCAAGCAATGATTTAAATAATACAGTTTCTATGTGATTATTTTGGGGCTAAGCAGCCAGCAAGCAGCAAGCGGCCTGCTACTACAGGTTCCAGTACAGGCGTCTGTCCCCAGTGGTGGCTACATGGCTTCTCATTGACTCCACATTCTTTTTCTCAGCATTCAGTTTAGTTTTCCTGCCTAGTTCTGTTCTGCTAACCCACTGGCTGAAACAGTTTTATTCATTAACCAATAAAAGCAAAACATTAGACAGAAGGACCTCCCACACCAACTAATAGCTGCATAAATGTCTGTCTAGGTCAGTACAGCCATATGCTCACCATGCACCAAATATTGCACCTAAGAAATAATCAGGTCTCATCTCCAGATCCTGGGATGAATAGACATAAATGGTATTACATGTGACATTAGTTCACTCATTTCTCCTACATCTACCTTTCCAGTTTTCTCTGATATTCCAAACCTATCATTCTGAAAATACTTGGCTACTTCTAAGAAAAGGCTCAGAGCTAACAAGAAAATTTTCTTTTGTTTTTATTATCAGGCAGGTGTCATGAAAGAGTCATGTTTGACATTGCTTGGACTATTGTTCATCATTTAACGAAATGCAAAGAGAATGAAAAGTGTTTATTGGTTAATCTAGAGTCTATGCCCAGTAACTATGTTAAAGATGTGGGAGACCTGAAAACATAAGTACTTTTAACATTATACAGACTGAGCATGTTGTACTTATCTATTTAGGAATATGTGCATCTGCATCTATCTGCAGCTAACATAAGAGAGGTAAAGATCGCTCCTTCTTGGACTCAGATTCCCTATTTGTATTTGATATAAATACAAAGCAGACTGATAAAATGATAGAGGAAAATGTTTAAGGTAAGTGTAATTAATGACTACACACAATGAAGCAAGGAATAAATGTATAGAAATAAAATAAGACATTTTAGTATACATATAAAAATTAAAGAGAAATATTAAACTTGAACAGATCTAGGAAGAATATTAGTTACATTGACTCATTTACATGTAGGAACAGTTGCTTTTCATCATGAACCCCTCAAAACTGTTATATGTGTATCCTATGCTTTAATGATGATGATTGTAATAATATTAATGAGAAGGCTATAACTAATAGCATTAAAGTTAAGATTGATTATCATCTATGTACAAAAAAACTTTTACCAGTTCTAGCCTACTGAAAAATCATGATAATTATTTGAATAATAGGGTCAGATTTATTATTGTGTTCAAATTCATCTCTCTCAATATTATCCTGCAAATTGAGAATAGACTTACTGACTATGAGAGAACCCATCTTCTGATCACATCCTAAAGGCCATTTTTGCATACTATATTAAATAGATGCCCTATAGATATGAATAACTAGAGTAAAAGCCATTTAGGGAAAGTGGAAGAAGTTGGAATACCACATTACCCATAGAGATATCTACCTTTGAGATGAGAAAGATGAAAATAGCAGCTAATTCAAGAAAGCTTCAAATGATTGATGTGTGAGCAACTGATATATACAGATTATGAGAAATCAGAAATACCTGGAGCAGAGTCTTGACATTTTATAGATGTCAAGTGTCTTCTTATATATAATCCCTATACAGCCACAAGTAAAAGATAAATGCATAAAGTCAAGAGTGACCAGGGCCATTGTTTGCCAAAGCCAACTAATGCATTTGATCATTTATTTGAGATAAAGTTCTTCTACCAAACAAAGCCAATAGAAGTAAATATGTAGATTGCAAGTGCTTATTTGCACTTCCACAGCAAAACAGCAATAAAACACCCATAGTAGCTTACAGTGATAGTCATTCCTTCTTATCTTTGCATAGAAAGTCCTATTTTCATTGAATATTTAAAGATATTTCTAGTAATAAGGAAATGTCACACACAAAACTACCATAGAGGGATTGGATGTGCAGTAATAGAGCACAAGAAATCAAGAAGGGCATGAATGTAAGTATTGAACTAGGAAAACACAAGACCATGAAAAAGCATAAGAAATTTAAGCTGCATTGAAGCATGAGAAAGAGGCAGGGAGCATAGCTTGGAGAAATGAGCTAATGCCAACTCTCAGAAGATATACTTGCATTCTAATAAATTGTCCTTCACATGCTACCAAGGCTAATGCTCTCACTTTTTTCATGGGCTATATAGCTATTTGCATGATTACTCTTTCCACAATTTGTCATAAAATATTGAAAGAGACCAGAGAGTGGCAGATAGGCAGGCAAAATCGAAGGAAGGGATGGGGAGAAAGGTATTAAAATAGGACTGAGGAGAGAGGAGGAAGGGACAGAAAGAA
Organism: Ondatra zibethicus; assembly: GCA_004026605.1. Taxonomy (NCBI): domain Eukaryota; kingdom Metazoa; phylum Chordata; class Mammalia; order Rodentia; family Cricetidae; genus Ondatra; species Ondatra zibethicus. Next base: position 173,083 of record PVIU01001745.1, read on the forward strand.
AAAGAAAGAAGACAGAGGAAAGAGGGTGAATAAAAGGAAGAAAAGAAGAAAGGAAAGGATAAAGAGGGAGCAAGAGATGGAAAGCAGGCCTGTAGCTTATTAACAGATGGATTGAGAAATTCATTTAACCTGTCCACATTCATGTGTATATATTCCATTAGCTATTATGATATAAAAATGCACATAAAATACTTAGGCTAGAGTCAGAGATGAGAAAGAACAAAGAACTCTGAAAGAAATAGAAATATGAAGAAACAAATAGTCAACCTATATTCCCCCATCCTCTTGCCTAAAAATGTGTTACATTACTTAAATATTCTGTTCAAAAATCAAAAAGCATGATTTTGTGTTCCTCTTTCCTTACAGAAAATAAAAGAGGGGTAAGAACTGATGAAGGAATGTAGGGATAGAGTATAAATGAGGGAGGAGAGGAAAGTAGCAAAAGAATGAGGAAGGAAAAGAGAAGTAGAGAAAAGATCAAAGGAAAAGAGAGGAGTGGAGGAAAAGATGTTCAATAATTAAAACTGCAAAAGCACAGATAATTAATTTTAAAAATAGGTATAACAATCCAATTTTCATTATCATATTACATCATGTCCTATACAACAATGATATGTATACATGTTCATTTGTATGTGCGTGTGAGAGCACATAACTATGAAAGCCACATACTGATGTAAAATGATTCTCTTTCCCTTGTTTTCTCTGTGGTCTTTTCACAACCCAGAATCACTAGAGCGAGTAAATATCTTTTGATGTGACAGGCGGTAAAGCCACCACAGAATAATGGTTTACAATGTCTGTGTTCTTCAGAGTTTGTAAAAAAGAAAGAAAACAAACATCAGCAACAAAACAGATCTCTAGTTCTAGCCCTTGGAGAATCCAACTTGGGAGGCAGGGCATATGCACATCTCAATCTTCTGGACCACATAGTATGGTCAGGGCCCAGATGTTGAGAAATATTAAAGCAATGAATATTTCTGACTAGTTAATGTCATGAACATGATAAAATGGGTTGTCTGTATTCCAGATAGACACACTGTCCTGTCCTGTCATTAGATGTCCTTTTCTCTTTGTTTCTTCTTCCCTTTATTTTCTTATTTTTTGTTTTGTAAATATTTTTAAAGTAAACTATCGTTTCTCATTTTATATATCAATTCATGGTATGGGAGGTTCTTCTGTCTATGTGTTACTTTAATTGGTTTATGAATAAAGAACGGCTTTGAGCCTTTAGCAGGACAGAACTTCAGTAGGCAGGGAAGACAGAACTGAATGCTAGGAAAAAGAATCAGAAAGACACTATGGAGCCTCTACCAGAGTCAGACATGCCAAAACATTGCCAGTAAGCCACTGCCACATGGCAATACACAGATTAATAGAAATGGTTTAAATTATGATGTAAGAGTTAGCCAATAAGAAGCCAGAGCTAATGGGCTGGGCAGTGATTTAATGAATACAGTTTCTGTGTGATTATTTTGGATCTAAGCTAGCCAGGTAGTTGGGACAAACAAGCATCCCTCCCTCCAACAAATTGGCACCATCATAGCTAACTAAATCCACTTAAAACCTGGGAGAGTTTTAAAAGGAATCCTGGACACAAAAATACAGAGTTTAACACACCCTCTTGCTGTTTGCTGATGGTGTGCAATAGCTCCTCTAAGAGAAGTTTCCCTGATTCATCCATAGCAGACAAAAAACCACGTTGTCTTAAAATGTAGGTTTCTGGGCCACACTGTCAGTGTGAACTCTAACTCTTTCTCTGGAAGTCCATCTATGGAGCATTTGACTGGAATTTGTGAGCAGACTGCTGCGGCTTGATTAACGGTGGCATGGACTGGCTGTGTGCCTGGAAGTGTGGTGCTGTGTGTGTCTCTCTGAAGCAGTGAGCAGCTCCACCACGTTGGAATGGGCACATAGAACAGGCAGTACCATATGGACCCTAGTAATGTCACAGCTTAGGTTCTTAAGCACTTAGCATTTTAAAAAGCACTTATGGTCAGAAAATAATTACAGATATGCAATAAAGACAAACCCAGATTTAAAAAAGACCTATAAATGGGTCGTGTGTTGGATAAATGTATGTAGACTTGGAAGAAAGAAGAAAAAGAGTATAAAAAGTCATAAAATAAAGTTAATGCTTTAAAAAGGGGGGTAAATCTTTAAAGAGACAGAGTATAGATAGCCATAGATTCTTAAAAGTAAAGAAAAATAAGCCACATAAAGATGGAAAATTCACAGAGAGTCTAGATTATGTATATTGTTGTGTTATCTTTGAAGTTTCTGACTGCAGAGAGACAATTGATTCTGGGGACTGTTAAGCTAAGCCAACATATATATTTTAAAGGTATCTTGATTTCAAAAATATTGGTCTGAGGATATGTTGCTTTGGAAAAGAGGATTTTCTCTTGTTTCCACAGAGGATGAGAACCTCCATGCATTGCTTCCAGATTTGTGTGGTTTGATGGACTAAGACCCCCTGAAAGGTTGCCTTGAATACCCCTCAAAAAATTACTTCACCCAACTGCTGACTGAGATGAACCTAGCACACAGCATACACCACAACAGACCTGATTAACAGTTCCCCCAATTAACAGGAAGCAGTATAGACAAAACTGTGCCCATATTCACAAATATTTTCTATAAATGTTTGTTTGCTTTTAAAGGGGGATATGATATAGAGATGAATAATTTGCATTGGTAAGGATCTTGGTTTATTGATACAAATTTAAGGCCAATTTTGTTATACTATATGTATTTCTGATCTTGATTAAGGTATTGTGTTTGTGTAGCTCATTTAAAAATATAATATATAATTAAGAAATATAGGTAAATAGAGAGTCATCTATAATAGTCAAGGCTGTAGTCATATTAGTTAGATTTTCTAGATGTATAGTGATATAATTCAGTTAGACAGGTATTCTTCAAAGCTTTCAGAGACCTTCAGAATACAGCTTCTAAAATGTTTAAGAACTTAGGACTTTTAATGATAGTGAGACACATCTGCTTCTGGCAGTACCAATCTAATTCAAGAGGAAGATGGGCATCAAAGAGGCTCCTTATGGAGTTTGTTAGGTGAACTGGACATGCTGGATCCACAGAGAAATGACTGTTGAACTTGCCTAATGGTGAGATGGTCCTTTGGGGTTCCTGCCTCATAAAAGAGTCGGTGGGACATTCTGCAGGACACAAAAGAAAGTGACTGGTAAACTGCCAATGTAGGCAGACCTGTCTTTGAAATTTCCTGCTGGAAAAGTCTACTGGATACTATGGGCCTGTAGGCAGAAAATGGATACCCTAATGGTAAAAAACTGCCCAGGTAGTGATATGTCTCTGTCAATTCTAGAGTTTTGGAAGATGCTTACAATGCACTTTCTGTTTACTTAGGTAATATTATATCCTTCTGGAGTCTTTGATGGTGTTGAAGAATAGATAGTTCTTACTATAGTTTTCCTTAGATATGATAAAAGATAATGTAAATCTAAATATTGTAATGGTAATTCTTGCTTGATAACTTTTGTTATATGTAATTTTACTAGGTTAAAGTTAAAGCCTTCCTTTTTGCTTAAACAGAAAAGGGGAAATGGTATGGGATGTCTTCTTTTCTTTGTGTTACTTTTATTGGTTAATGAATAAAAACTGCTTTGAGCCTATAGCAGTGCATAACTTAGGTAGGCTGGGAAGATAGAACTGAATGCTGGGAAAAAGAAGGGCAGAGTCAGGAAGACGCCACGGAGCCACCGCCAGAGTCTGACATGTCAAAACTTTGCCAGTAAGCCACTGCCATGTGGTGATACATAGATCAATAGAAATGGGTTAAATTAATATGTAAGAGTTAGCCAATAAGAAGCTAGAGCTAATGGGTCACACAGTGATTTAATGAATACAGTTTCTGTGTGATTATTTCAGGTTTAAGCTAGCCAGATGGCTAGGAAGAACAAGCAACCCTTTCCACTACAAATCCAAGTTTCTACCACCTCCCCTCCTCCCATTCACTCCACCTTCCCATATCCTATACTCCATCCACTCACCAGAGAGGTTAAGACTACCCATGGGACATCAAAAAAGTCTTGCACATTGCTTTGAGGCAGGAACAAAGCTTTCCCCACTATATCTAGGCTGAACAAGGTATCCATCCAAAGAGAATGGGTTTCAAAAAGTCAATACAAGCAGTAGGGATAAATCCTGGTCTCATTGCCAGTGGCCCCAAGGTCTGCCCCAGCCATACAACTGTCACCCATATTCAGAGGGCCTAGTGTGGTCCTATGCTGCTTTACTCACTATCAGACCAAAGGTGATGGGCTCTCATTAGCTGAGGCAAGTTGTTTCAGTGGGTATTCCCATCATGGTCTTGACCTCTTTGCTAGTATTCTCACTCCTCCTTCTCTTCAAATGGACTTTGGGAGATCAGCCAAATGCTACACTTTTAATCTCTTCCTCTGCTTCCATCAGTTGCTGCATGAAGGTTTTATGATGACATTTAAGATAGTCATCAATCTGACTACAGGGCAAGGCAAGTTCAGGCACCCTCTCCATTATAACTTAGTGTCTTAGCTGGGGTCATTCTTGTGAATTCCTGGGAATTTCTCTAGTGCCAGGTTTCTTGCTAGCCCCATAATGGCTCCCTCAATCAAGTTATCATTTTTACTTGCTGTCTGTCTCTGTCCTTCCCCCATCTTGACCATCCTGTTCCCTCATTTCTCCATTCCTCCTCCCCTTCCCTACTCCCTTCTCCCTCCCTATACCCACCCTCCTAATTTTCTCAGGAGATCTTGTTTATTTCCCCTTCCCATGGGCATCTATGTATGTTTCTCTTAGGGTTCTCCTTGTTACTTAGCTTCTCTCGCGTTGTGGACTATAGCCCAGCTATCCTTTGCTTTATAGCTAGTACCCAGTTTTGAGTGAGTACATACCATGTTCATCTTTCTGGGTCTGGGTTACCTTACTCAGAATTGTTTTTCTCTAGTTCCATCCATTTGCATGAAAATTTTAAGATGGCTTTGTTTTTTTTTCTACTGAATAGTACTCCATTTTGTAGATATACCACATTTTCATTATCCATTCTTCAGTTGAGGGGCATCTGGGTTGTTTCTAGGTTCTGTCAATTACAAATAATGTAGCTATGAGCATAGCTGAACAAATGTCCTTATAGTATGTTTAAGCATCTTTTGGATATATGCCCAAGAGTGGTATTGCTGGGTCTTGAGGTAGGTTGATTCCCAATTTTCTGAGAAACTGCTGTACATATTTCCAAAGTGGTTATACAAGTTTGAATTCCCACCAGCAATGGAGGAGTGTTCCCTTACTCTGCATCCTCTCCAAAATAAGCCATCATTGGTGTTTTAGATCTTGGCTATTCTGACTGGTGTAAGATGGTACCTCAGTGTCATTTTGATTGGCATTTCCCTGATGGCTAAGGATATTTGTTGACTGAGGATTCTATACTGTCCAGTTCCTGCACTTGTTAAGTCCCAAAGAAATCACACAGAGGTCTACATTAATTATAAACTGATTGACCTAGTATCTCAGCCTTCTTATTAACTCGTATAACTTATATTATCCCATAATTCTTGTTTGTGTTAGCCACATGGCTTGGTACATTTTTGGTAAGGCAGTCACATCTTGCTTGCTCTGTGTCTGGCTTCCTCTGTGCCTGAGTGACAACTTCAGACTGACTTCCCTCTTCACAGAATTCTCATTGCCCCACCTCTACTTCCTGCCTGGTCACTCTGCATATACTTTCTACCTGGCTACTGGCCAATCAGGATTTATTTAAAATACAAGTGACAGGGTACAGACCATTGTTCCACAGCACTTTCCCTTTTTTATATTAAACAAGAACTTTGAATCAGCTTTTCAACTGACCATTATCCATAACAACTTGTAACCAACATTCTAAACACAGGAAATCATCTAAAATCAAATTTTGGGGATGTAGACATAGTTTTCCAGGCTACTTTCTGCTGATCTGCTGATTAGAGGCACTGATAATCTTATTAGGACCTAAAGAAAATTTAGAATTATGATGAAGTCCTGACTGGAGTATCCTGTAAGGCTTGATCATCTCAGACAGCAGTCTTTGAACTCTTTTGGGGGTAGAACTCAGACATTGGGGCCATTCCTCCTATCGGAGATTTCTCAGGGGGTCAAACTTAATTTTTCTTAATGCAGAATGAAGCCACAGTCCTTCATTTCCTATGGAAACAAAAGCAAAACATCTTCCCCAAAGTAACATATATTTTGTTTAAATTTTGAAGTCAAAGCATTTATATATATATAGGATTAATCTAACAGCATTTATAATCAACTGTCTTTTTGCAGTTTTTGCTCCTTCTTCAGTCATCAAACAATTTAAATATAACACAATAACATACAGTATCCAGACTCTCTGTGTATTTTTCATCTTTATGTGGCTTTATTTTAACCACTATTTCTTTTATTTTTATTTTTAATTTTTTGGCATTTTGAGACAGGGTTTCTCTGTGTATCTTTGTCAGTCCTGGAATTCACTCTATAGACCAGGTTATCCTTGAACTCACAGAGATCTGCCAGCCTCTGCCTTCCAAGTGTTGGGATTAAAGGAGTGTGCTATCCTACCTTGAACTCACAGAGATCCATCTGCCTCTGCCTCCCAAGTGTTGGGGTTAAAGGTGTGTGCCACAACACCCAACTTTTCTCTTTTAAGGACTTTTTCCTTTTATTTCCCCAAGCCTACATAAATTTTTAAACACACAGTAAACCATTTAAAGGTTTTATTCATCTTTGAATCTATCTTTACTGTATATCTCTCTTTTTCTGACCACATGAATCTTTAATTTCCTAAGCAATATGGCTTTGATTGTTGGATCCAGCCCATTTCTTAGCTTTTTTTCCTGAGAATCTAGCCTCATGGCAGAGGTACTGGCTGGAATCATGTTTATTGCCACAACTCTATGGCATTCAAGATCCCTGCTACCACCTAAAAGTATGCAGTCAACTTTTCATCAACACCATTTAAGTGTTTTGTGGCAGGACCTCTTAAAAGATCTGCAAGGTTTTGCAGCTAAAGCTAATTCAGGAACCCTCTCTTAACTGAGAGTGCTTGTCTCTAGCAAGCAAAGCCCACCCAAGAAAGTGCCTCTATCAATAAGCCATGCTTAACTCTATTATTTTATGTCTAGAATTACTTTCCAATTTCTCTCAGGCTTTATTTGGATGCAGTTGTCCATGTAGGTGCCATTCTGTTGACTGAGGTTTCTGGCTGGCTGGTTCCCACAGTTGTTAAGTCCCCAAACAATCACACAGAGGTCTACATTAATTATAAACTGATTGACCTAGTAGCTCAGGCTTCTTATTAACTCTTATAACTTATATTAACCCATAATTCTTGTCTGTGTTAGCCGCATGGCTTGGTACCTTTTTCAGTGAGGCAATCACATCTTGTGTGCTTTGTGTTTGGTTTCCTCTGTATCTGGGTGATGACTGTAGACTGACTACCTTCTTCCCAGAATTCTCATTGCCCTGCCTCTACTTCCTGCTTGGTCACTATGCCTATACTTCCTGCGTAGCTACTGGCCAATCAGTGTTTATTTAAAATACAAGTGACAGGTTATAGATCATTGTCCTACAGTAGATATTGAACATTTTTTTAAGTGTCTTTTGGCCATTTGAGATTCTTCTGCTGAGAATTCTCTGTTTAGATCTGTACCCCATTTTTAATTGAATTATTTGGTATTTTGATGTCTAATTTCTTGAGTTCTTTATATATTCCTCTGTCTGATGTGGGGTTGTTGAAGATTTTTTTCCAATTCGGTAAGTTGCCTTTTTGTCTTATTGACTGTGTACTTTGCTTTACAGAAGCATTTTGCTTTGTTTGTTTTTGAGATAGGGTTTCTCAGTGTAGCCCTGGCTGTCCTGGAACTTGCTCTGTAGACCAGGCTGTCTTCAAACTCAGAGATCCACCTACCTCCGAGTGCTGACATTAAAGGTCTATGCCACCAAGAGAGTGGAATCTGTGTTACTTATAAAAATAACTTAGAAAGAATAAAAAAAGCCATAAATAGATATCTCTTCAAATTGGAAACTATGAAAAAATAAGAGAAGGTATCCTCCAACTTAATCTCTATGATATCTTTAAAGACACTGATGTTCTGGTCCTTCTTTAGTTAAGACACAAATGATGAGAGAAAATGATTAAGTAAAGTTTGCACAAACAGGTAGGACAGGAGGGTACAATAGAAAGGGAAATTATTGAAGATTGAATATTTGTTCTAAGTATGAGATGGTCTGCAAAGAATATAATGATTCATTTTATTTTTCCTAGAGAATCAAAATTGGACAATAGCTGGTAGTGCTAATAGGCTTTGAAACACTAAAATAAAATGGCAGTTACTAATATTTGATCACAATGAAAGCAACTGAAAATTGAATCAAAGATTTAAAAAGTCTAGGTCCATAATTACATGCAATCAGGCAACAAGTTAAAAAGCCTTGCCAAAAGAGGTGTGTGTGTGTGTGTGTGTGTGTGTATTATATATTAACAAGTACAGGAACATGTACAATAAACCTTATATAAAAAGACTGTCCTTTCATAGCAGAGAACTGCTCAGAGGATGCTGACCAAAGGCAGGCACCAGTCATACAATTAAATTAAAATTTCTATTTAAAATTCTTCTCTTCTAAGAGGAGACAAACACATTATGAATTTCCCAAGTCAAATGAATTAAATCTCCACAATTCTAATTTCCAACCTCCACTCCCTCTCTACCCTATCTCCTGTAGCTATCTCAAAGCTGCACTGTGGTTTAATCCATACAGTTTTCTTAGGTATAGGAATATGTTCCCCATTGAGACATGTGGACTACTTCACTAAAGACCTCAACCAGAAAATATGACTGACATTAAGTGATCAGAATGAATATAAAATAGCATTTCATAAATTTCCACTTTCATCTCTATGTAAATTTAGCCAACATATTTCAAAGAATAGTAATCTATGAATATTTATATTTCTAATACATACCTATGAAAGCTTTTTAAAATTGCATTTTAAATAATGTTTTAAAAGAGCATTGTGTTATAAAACTGCCTATAGTTGTACGTGGAGCTACTAAAGATTTATCAATTTAAAGAAAACGATACCCACTAAAACATTTTAAAGAAAAATAATAAAAGGAGAGGTAATGCTGTGCATAGAGATGCCTATATTGAAAATGTGTTTTTGATTATTAAAATGAGTCCATAAAATGCACATTTTAAAATTTCTGCACACTTCACCAATGTAAAGTGTAAAGCAAGAAGGACTTGGATAATGACATTCATTCAGAACTGTTTCTATTCTAAACTCAGAATGAAGAACGATCCTACTCTGTTCCTACCTCCAGGTCACACACATTTCCAAGCACACATAGTATGTGAGTTACAGACAGTGTTCCTGATGGTAAAGACATATAGCTCTTCATGCTGATTCCTGTCAATACAGATATGACATCAGTAAGAATTCTTCAGAATGACAAAAGCAGTACTCTGTCTGTGTAGTGACTGTGAGCTAAGACCAGAAAGAGAGGCAGCAGCAGAGAAACAGACAAGGTTGTGTTATACTCTTGGCCAAAACACCCTTCTCTGTGAAATCTCAGTATTTTTCTTAAGACATTTTGATGGGGTCCCATTCCAGGGATAGGGAGACACCTGGTGACAGGGAAATCCCCAAGGATGACCCCAGATAAGACCCCTAGCAGTAGTGGATTTGTCTGAGCTGGCCTTCTACTATAATCAAATTGGTAACTACCTTCATTGTCATCAGAGATCCTTTCCCCAGTAACTGACTGGAGCAGGTGCAGAAATCCACAGCCAAGCACTGGGGTGAGCTCAAGAGAGGGAAGAGGGATTGTGCTAAGCAGAGTGAGGGAGTTGGGAGGTGGTTGGGGTGGTAGAGAAGGGGGTCAAGGTCATGACATCAGAGATGGCTGACCTGAGCACATGGGAGCACATGAACTCTGGGCCAGCAGTTAGAGAGCCTACATGATACTAACCTAGGCCTTCTGTATGTGTGTGACAGTTGTGTACCTTGGTATTTTTTGTAAGACTACCAGCAGTGAGATCAGGATCTGTCCCTGGAACTTAGCTGTTTTGGGGAACCTGTTCCCCATGCTGGATTACCTTTCTCAGCCTTGATGGGCAGGGAGAGTTTGGTCCTGCCTCAACTTGTTGTGCCCTCCTCATCTAGTCTCATTTATTAATTTTCAGGATATATGAAGCTATGAGAAACTTAATCTTTATTTCTATTGTAGTCCTATGTAATAACACAGGCTAATGAACAGTTTTCAATACATGAATATATGAAGACCTAGAATCCTTTAGTTTAGGGTTACAATCTCTCTGGTGCCAGATTGTCCCCTGAAGTCAGTCACTTTTACAGGAAAGTGAATATTAAAAATGCATAGGTATTTCTGTGGTTGCTATCCTTCAAGTTTATGAAACATATAATTATTACATGAATTACTTTAATTACCTTATGCAAAATGTTGTTAGTTATTATTAATCTGCCAATAAAGATGAACAAATAAGTACAAAAAATTAAATCAAGAGATAAACAGTTATACTGACAAAGACAGAGATGAGACTTTAATACAGGCATTATTATTCCAAAGACTACATCTTTTCCAGACCCTATGTCCAGGTCACACTAATGCATTCTAATATTGAAAGCACATTGCTTTATGGATAGCTATGAAGAACAACCTTGTTGAAATTCCTTAGGAATTTCGTTGAGAATTAGGACGGTAAGCAAGCCTCTCTTACTTTTATTCTCAAACACCTGAACAACTCCTCTGAACTTAAAATATGTGTACTTAAAAAACCGTGATGCATACTTAATATTATGGCCTACAGAAAACTTACACATTGGTTTTCCTGTAACGAATCTTAGTAAACGGTGACAACTCCCTCCAGCAATGCAAGTCTGTCACATGGGATCAGTGCTTGGAACACTCTTCACCATTGTTCCCATCCAATCATGAATTAGTTCCATCAGTGTACCTCTATAGTTCCCTGAATGCCATGCACTGTCCATTTCCATGATCAATTCCCAAGTTGTACCACAGCCATGTTGTTTGGTATCTACAAGATTATTATGCCATAGGTATCATCAAAGATGACTGTTTGGGCATGGGTTTGTGCCAGTAGAAATTCTACTAGCTGTCCAGACACTGCACTGTGTTTTTGGAGATCCAGTGAAGATTTGAACCTTTCTTTAGTTAAGCTTTCAAGTGCAAAAAACAAATTTGGGTTTGACACATCTCAGTTAGCAAGAACAGTTAGCCAGAAGTGCAACTACAGTAGCCAAACGTAATGTTAGTACATTTAGGGACTTTTCCAGAACTATGAGCTTTGAGGGATTAGGTTTTTGTCCTTGTTTTTGGCAGGGGGTGCTGCCTGTATGCTGGGTTTTGTGGGCAGAATGGTTCTTCCATCACACTGTTGGTTGTGCTAAGGTCTGGGATCCTGTTAAACGATCACCTTTTCTGTCCTGTAATCCTCTTTCATCATTAAAAAGATGTGATTTATAGCCTGAAATGTCAACATCTAAATCCTTAACATTTTCTAGAAAACATTCAACGGAAAACCATACTAAGCCAAGGAAAGAGAATTCAGATCACTTTTTAGCTGTCTAGTTTCTGCTGTCTTTTTATGAGGTAAGAACGCTGTATAAATGAATTTCTCTGTCTGATTCTGGCTGTCATTCTACCCTGATATTGTCTGATGGATGCTCCTCAAATTCATATATTGACACCAAATCATAGCCTGATTAATAAAAATCCAGAGACAGAAATTGGGGTTCAACCTGAAGGTCAGAAAAACAAAACAGCCAGACACTGGCTCTCACCTCTACATCAGTCTGAAATGCCCATCTTGCCTCCAAATATCTCAGAATGAGACTATGTGAGAGCAGTCTCCTCCTGTTTTGTATACCTCTCTAGTGCTAGGTAGGATTAAAGGCATGCAACACTACCTTCCAGTTTCTATGTCAAACTAGAATGGCTACTGAAATTAATGGTGTATGTCACTACTCTCTGGTCTATAAGGCTGATCAGTGTGACTGTTTTACTCTCTGAGCTCAGGCAAGCTTTATTTATTAAAATACAAATGAAATACCACCTCATCTAATTATATTTGGGTCACCATAAAGGAAGTTTACACAGTGACCAAGTAATAAGGTCTCATAGATAGAATTAGTGGACATTCAACATGTTTTCTGGAAGCTAACTTGTTGCACTTACCATGTAGATAAGGAAGATGGTGATGTGGGATTCCCCTCTGTATGCAGTGAATACCACTGGCTAATAAAGAAACTGCCTTGGCCTATTGATAGGGCATAACTTAGGTAGGTGGGGAAAACTAAACTAAATGCTGGGAGGAAGGAGGTAAAGTCAGGAGAAGCCATAGAGCCCCACCGGAGACAGACACCAGAACTTTAGCCAGTAAGCCACAGTCACCTGTCAATACACAGATTAATAGAAATGGGTTAAATTATTATGTAAGAGTTAGCCAATAAAAAGCTAGAGCTAATAGGCCAAGCAGTGTTTTAAATAATATAGTTTCTGTGTGAATATTTCAGGGCTGAGCAGCCAGGAACCAACAAGCAGCCTATTGCAACAAGATGCCATCTTGTGACCATGAAAGTGAGTTTTTTGACCCGAATATGCTCTTGTCTTGTTTTTGGAATACTCAAACTCTAGAAAGGGCATTAATTTCTCCTATTCACAAAAAAAATCTAGTATATGGTAAACTTTTCTTATTCATTTCAAATGCCTTCTTTTCTATAAAATCAAACTTAAATGACATTCATTAAGAGCTATCATAAAATAAAACAAATGATTAGCAGATTATTTTTCAGATAAGTCCCAGCTTTGAGGTTTTATCTAACATGCATTACAAGGAAGTTTCTCATTCCTCTCCTATTGGTTTTATGGAATATTTAGGTTGGAAGGTGCTTCAATGTGTTTATTTACTTCAGCTAAAAATTATTAAAGTTCCAATGCATGTTTATGTAAAAAAGACTGAAACAGCCTTAAATTTTACTCAAACTGATATTACTTTGGCAGTTGCATATTTGACAATTATAGTCGAGGAACTGAAGTAACTTTCAAAACTACTGCTGAGGTTTGAGAATAATAAAATGCACACACTTACTTCAGCCTTATTTTAAAAGTCAAGGTTTTAAGTAAGTACATATAACATATTAACTAATGTCTACTTTGAATAAGCCAACTGCATTATTCAACAATTTGAAAAATTGATTAAACTTTATATTGGTTTAAAACTGTAAATATGATTGAGTTTCATTGAAGTATTATTATTAATAATAAATATATTATTTAGAAAACTGTCAGTCAACACATACTGATTACCATTTGTGAAGTTCTTGTAATTCTCAATTGTCATCCTTAGATTGGTGGTAGGTAATCAACAGTAAAATCTAGTAAAGAGTATCTCTCAGAGATGGTGCAGAAAGAGTGACTGCCTCATCAGATGAGTTCCTCTAATTTTCAAAAATAAACATCAAAAATGTAAAGGAAAAATGAAATTATACACTTATAATTTTAATAAATTCCTTTTTGACATTTTTGATATTTATTTTTTGAGAATTATATACAATTCGATCATATTCTTTCCCCACCGTCAACTCCTCTTAAAACCCCTTCTGTCTTCCCTTCTCCCAACTTCATGCTCTTTCATTGTCTTTTCTAATTTTTTTGTTTTACTTATTTATTTTAGATCCCTACCATGGTTTGCCCTCCCTCTTCTCCCATTTCCTCCAGCACAACACCCCTCTGTCCACACAATACACTCCTCCTCACTTTCTGTTCAAAAACGGGCAGGCCTCCATGGGTATCAACAAAGCAGAGCATATCAAATTGCTGCAGTAGGACTGCGCACCTCCCTTGATGTGAGAATGAGCACGGCAACCCAGTACAAGGAATAGATTACCAAGAGCCAAGCAAAGAGTCAGAGATAACCCCCGTTCCCATTCGTAGAAGTCCCAAAAGTAAATGAAGCAAAACTGTCACACATATGTGACAGGAGGGAGACACGCTGATTCTGGCTGGTGTTTCCCTCTAGGGCGATGACCTATCTAGGCTCAGGTTCTTGGTCTCCTTAACAGTGTCAAAGTGTCAGGTTTGTATTGGTTCCATCTCATGGCTTGGGCCTTTAAACAGAATATGGTTGGTTACTCTAACAACATCCATGCCACTCTTACATCAGTGGCGTGTTGTGCAGACAGGCAGTTATTGTAGTTTAAAGGCTTTGTAGCTGGGTGGGACTGATGATCCTTTTCTTTTCTGGTACCATATATAATGTCTTCTGATATTATCAATGCTAATCAATAGGGGTGAGCTTTTATTTGAGTATCAGCTAGATTTCCTTATGGTCTATAATGTAAGTATGTGATGTCTTCAGCAACAGGGTTTTTCTGTCAGGTTGTAGAGGGTAACAAAAAGCATTAGCATTAGCTTATAAACTTTGGGATGATTTATAAACCCTAAACCCCATTGACTCATAACTAAAAATAAAATTATAACCCATTCCTTGTATTGGGGATTTAACTTGGTAGCATATGATGGCTAGTTGGTAGTAGTTCCATTATGTGAACTACATTTAAATTGCTTTTATATATATATATATATGCATATTTAAGAAATTTTCTGCAAGAATAAGTTTCCATATAGCTTTTCCAAAAGCCTTTAGTGTTAGTTATTTCTTCCTATATTCCCTCCTCTACCCTATCCTCCCATTCTCCATCCCAATAAATCCTCCTGTTCTCATTTCTCATTTTAATAAATCTTAACTCCATGACCTGAGATGTTAAAGGGGCAATGCTAGGCTCAAATATCTTTATGCTCTAGCTACAGGGTTTACATACATGTCACTGTACCTGATATAATTATTTTTTAAAATATTGTATTAAATTTAATCAAGAAGCAAAATACTAAATGTTGGACTAGCACGTTGCCTTCAAAGATTGGAAATTGAACACAATGCCCAGCAGGATGTCAGGTAAGTCTGGGAGAAGGAAGAAAACTAGTGCTGTGCATGCCAGCAAGACATCCGTTTTCTAGGGGCACCTGCAGAGATAATATGGTATGCTCCAAGCTTTGGTTGTTTTTGTCTTTTGATTGCTTTACTCACCAAAAGCAAATGTCAGCATTTCAGAGTAGCACTTGTACATGAAATCAATGCAATTTATCCCACATAGGCTGACCCCTGCTCTGTAATGAAGGCTGACTCTCCAGCTAACCTAGGGATAAATCTACGGTTCATAAGTCAATATCTCTTTTCATACTAATTTGAAAAAAAAAGTCAGTCAGTCAGCATTCTAGCATAAAAGAGAGCCATGCTCAACAGCTCCTGCTGCTAGCTGGGGAGGTGTTGACAGTCAATGACTTCCTGGGGTAGGAGAGTCAGTTGTCTTTAATGATGCTCCAGGGGATGGTCCCATAGTCATGCTTAAAGGGGGAGCACAAATAGGACTCTTTAGGTTCTTGTGAAATGTGGAAGTGAAGTTGGGGATGGCTGAGGAGGATACATCAAGTAGGAGTTATTGAAAGAGTGGGGTGGGACCAAGGACTTTGTATTCATGTGTATCATTCTCAAAGAATTAATAAATATGTTATCATTTAAAACTAAAAAATATTATTCTCAAATTAAACTTTAAATTGTTGAAAAGTTGTATTTTAAATATAATAAGCATTGTGGTTTTAAAAGATTCTCAGATAAAATAATTTTAAAGAAATATTTTATTAAAAATACAGTGTTGTTCTATTTCCAGCCATATCCATATTGTTGCAATCTGCTGGCCTGTATACTGTCCCTTTAAGAGACAAGTTCCCCCCACTCTCAACCCTCTCATTTTCTCCATAGCAAGCCAATCTCCTGCCTCCACTCTCCAGCACACACTCTCTGTCTATCTGCTTTTCTTCTGGAGAGGCAGCTTCTGCCTCTCTCTTCTCCCCCCACTTTGCTCCTTTTCCTCTTCCCCTTCCTTTTTCCCTCCATAACCCAGTACATAAACTCTATACCCAAACTCTCTCTGCATGGTATATCTATCTCACTGTCTCCCACCAAGGTGTCAGGCCTGACCTTCTGCTACCCCTCCTGGGACCTCTTTATAAATGATAACATGTACTATACAGCATAGTTTGACACCTACAAAAGTATACCATAATTGGCTTCACAATTGAGTGAATATATTTCCAAAAATATTATCTATCTCACATATTTATCATTAATAAAATGATTAAGCAATTGTTTAATGGGTAATCCATATGCTACTAATAAATCACTTTTGCTGCCAAATCTAGCATTTGGTAGTGAAGTTATATCAGGAAGTAAACAAATACTTCTATAAAGAGAAATACTGGGCACCCACTTGAGGATTGTTGTTGTTGCTGCTGCTGTTGTTTTATCTCACCCAACAATGAGAGGTAGTACAGGTAGAGATGGACAGTCAGTATAGAGTACAGCATCTCTTGGACCTTATCCAGCAAAATAATTTCTATGAATGGGAGTCAAAAGAACAAGTCACTCAATTCCATTTAGCAAAAACTTATTCCTTTGCAAATCAGAGATGATAATTCTTAGACAACTTACTCTATAGTACTCTAGGAAAGGAAAGTAGGAAGGGATTCAATAAATAAAGGTAGCATGAAATGCAAAAATAAGAATGTTGTTACATAGTAGTTTTTGTATTACTGTGACTTAAAGAAACAAACTCTCTTAAGAAACTGGCTATTTCTTTTCTCTCCTAAATCTCATTTCTAGGAGCCTCTTAGAGTCGTGATGAAGGCTGATGTGGCTATGAATACACTGCTGTAGAAAAAAGAAGAAAGAAGAGTAGGGAATAGGAAGAAGCAAGCAGAGGGATAGAAAATGCTGCAACCACAGTCTCTGAGACCCCAGTGATCCTGCCAGTCTTGTCTATTTAACAAGTGTCCGTGAGTCCTTAGGCATTTCAATTTTCAAAGCCATGAAAGGAGGTAAGGTAATAGGATGGAAAAGCCTACACAGGTGAGAAAATTTAATCTCCATCTTTATTCAAAGAAATTAATGGAAAACTCCCCTCTTGCCAAACCTATTAGCACCTGACAATGAGGTTGTTAGCAAAGGTTACACCGCTGATTGTTCTCCTCAGAGAAAACAGCCTGCTGACATTACACTTTCAGGTTGAATGTGATTAGCCTTTCACTTGAAATCTGACCTTGTAAAGCTGAGCTACCCAAAGCTACCCAAAAATGTAACAGTTGAATATACGCCTCTAGAATCATGAACGAGAAAATACAAAAAGTGACTGTATCTAGAGGTGGACATATGAAGCTAGGCCCAACAACGGGAAAATTATTACAATTTTCTAGTGGAAATAACCTGGTGGAGGAATCAGACAATTAACACAGAGGTTGGTACAAATAAACAAACATAAAGCCAGAGTGGCCAGTTAAAGTCTGAATCATATATACATATTTTATCAAAGCAGCAAACTTCTTTTGAGAATATAATTGCAACATTTATTCCTTCCCTTTTCAACTTCTATATAACCCTTCTCACTCTCCTTCAAATTAATGGCCTCTTTTTTCTCTCTTTGTTATTGCACACATATATGTACATATATATGTATTACACTCACATATATCCATATATATGTATATATTACTTTATATATATATATAGCTTGATCATTCCATATAATTCATGTTTCTAGGGTTGATTGCCCTGCACTGGACAACCAATTGGTGGATTCTTTTCTAGGAAGATCACCTGTTGTACTCCAGCTTTACTCCATTCCTATAGCTCTCTGTGTGGGATTTTCCCTGTACAGTTTGCCACATCCATTAGTGTCATTGTTGTCGGGAAATCATGTTGATGAGACTTCATGGTTGTAGCTTCTAAAAGATGGTAAGAGTCAGAGGATCAGGATGCTTGCTGTAAGGAAGGTTGTGAATCCAAGCAGCAAATGAGCCCAGTGCTCTGTGAAGGTCAAGGACCTGGAACTTAAAATATTCAACTCAAAATACAGACAGATCATACATACAATGCAGACCTACATAGGGGGTGCTTAGTGGTGTATGTTGACATGACAGTAGACTTTAATATACAAAGATAGACTAATGAAGTGCATATAGTAAGAGTCATTCACTAGGGAAAAAGTGATTCTGATTCATGTAGGAAGAAAGCAGATCACTGAAAGGAAAGGTTTGGGTTACAGCCTAGGACTAGCATCAAATTCCAAGTGTAAAGAGTCATTATTGAAGCTGAAACCTCATAAAAGTTACTTATGAGCTTCTCTTTTTCATTTCTTCTTTAACATGCATCTCTTTCTAGAGAGTTTGGAATACAGGAAATAAATAGCTCATAAGTCCATAACCTAGAGATAAATGTTATAGTTTATATTTTTCCAACTCTACATTTTAGTCCATGCATACAATCATATATACATCATTATCTGCTTTCATAGTGTGTTCTTTTATTAAATAATTGGGCACTCTGATTGTTTTCTTATCTATGAGATATTTTTACAAATAATTAAAGTAATTTAAACTCACAATTTTTAATGGTCTGTAATGATTACATAGATAGAAATCAGAAAAAATTAACAGTATTTACTGTTCAGTCTTATAGGTAAAACGTCAACAGTCAACTTTATAAAACGTCCATTTCCTTTAGAGAAAAGTGAACCAAGCATCTCTCTAAGGATTGTGATAATTTCCACAGCCAGTTTAATTGATACTCTCCTAATTAGGAAGTGGCATTTATACAATAAATCACCCCATACCATCTCTGCATTCACAGACCATTCTTCTCCAGATGCACAACTCCTACAGTGGCTTTTCCTTATCAGTATACCTCTTGGTCATCAAAGAACCTTCTTTTTGAATAAGGTAGAGACCGTTAAAGAGATCCACAACTGAACAAAATGTGAAGAACAACTGACTGTGGAGCTCCCAGCCCCAGCTGATGCATCCATAATAAAATCAAAAACCTAAGGCTCAGGTAAGAAGA
The DNA here is from genome assembly GCA_004026605.1 of Ondatra zibethicus. Taxonomy (NCBI): domain Eukaryota; kingdom Metazoa; phylum Chordata; class Mammalia; order Rodentia; family Cricetidae; genus Ondatra; species Ondatra zibethicus. The sequence continues at coordinate 192,112 of PVIU01001745.1, forward strand.
GGAAGAAAAATTATAAGAGCCAGAGAAATTGAATGTCTGTTTTGAGATAGTATCTTTTATATATGACAGGAACACGCCACCCATGGTTGCATAAACAATATCTAAACAATGACAATACCGGTTACCATCCTGGCATAGTTAATTAGCTAATGGAAAATAGTCAGTCCTAAACATACATGTATAAACAATACTAAGTGTATCCAATCCAATAAATGATTACATATTTATATAAGTGTATAAATATCTATCTTACAAAAATAATTAAAGAACATGAGCTAATGAATTTGAGAGGGTCTGGGGGACACAAGGAGTTGGAGTGGGAGGGAGAGAGATGTAAACTCAATTCTGATATATGAATTCTCAAGAAACTAAAGAAAAACAACTTTTTATTAAAGAAGTGGAGCCTAAATCCTTCTCTTCCCGAGACAGCCTTGCTTTGTGCTGCACTGAGTAATCGAACAAGCTGAAAGTAGTGTTGCCCACTTCTCAGCATAGTTTGCAAACATCAAGCAACTTCTTCCAGTCTATCCTGGTGCTTCTCGAAGAGGCAAAGGTTATGTTTTTCCCATGGAATTACCCTATAGAGATGACAAAGGTGAAGAGAGTGAGCAAAGAGCCCAGTGGATCCTCAGCTGTGTGAATCCCAGACCAAGTATCAGATATCTGCTTGAAATAGGCTCCGTGGTGAAGTGCCATAGGAGTAGTTCATGCACACTCTGATTTGAGTCCACTTAGTCCTCAGAAAAGTTAGTGCTGTTCTTTGAATCCATTGATCTGTCTGGTTTTCTTCACTAAGTAGTAGATAACTTAAATGAAGTTGTAGGGTGAAGATGTAAAACCAATAAATCCTAATAATGACTGTGTTACTTTGTGGTACAAAGGGCTTTGCAGGGAAAATGAGTGAAAGCCTTATGGCTATGTTCCCAAAAGACTCTGAGCAATGTGTGACTAAAGGGAGTAAATGTATTGAGAGTAAATATAGAAATGTAGATATATATAAGTCAAATAAAATAAGCAACACTTGCCTACTTCATGTGGAAAAGTACAAAGCATAGTTTCTACTACAGTGGATCTAAAAAATGAGAGATTAAATATTTACTGATAAATAAAATTAATGAGTATATGAGTGTGTGTGCGTGCATGTGTATATATGTGCACGTGCACATGCACATGAACACACTCACCCAAGGAGGTGTGGAGGCCAGATATTGTGAAGGGTGTTTCCCCTTTGCCTTATTCTCTGAGACAGGGTCTCTCACTAAACCTGAAAGCCTCAGGATCTCTCTACTTCAACAGCAGCAGAGGGGTTAGAGATGCACTATTGTAAATGTGATTGCTTTTCTGAGTTATTGTCTCAGCTTGATCATAATTGCAATGTAGGAGCACTATTGGTCTTTATACTTTGAGTCTGCATCCTGACCCAAACAGTTTTCTGGTAAATGTTTTCTAGGGGTGACCAAGTCATCTACAAATTGGGACAAACTGGCATTTCACCTTGAATTAAATGTATTAATTCTATAGCATTCTCTTGTCTTATTGTGCTAGATAAAATTTCAAAGACTATATTGAATTAGAGTGGAAAGATGAACATTTTATCTTATTCCAAAATTTAATTAAAGCAATACAAAAACAAAAACAAAATGATTATACAAGAGTAAAGACCCCAAAAAAACAAAAGAAAAACTGAATTAAAAGTAAAATAAAAAGATGTATAGCATCAGTCAATATGTATTGTTTTAATATAAGTAATTATTCCTTGTTCTCATTCCTTGTCATGAATTTAACTCTGCTACTGAAAAATCAGAAGGCTGCCTATATCTCCAGTTCAAATCTGTTTGTCCAGATTAGTTAGTATCTGTCTTGAGGGAATTCCAACAGACTGAATATCTGATTAAATTTCTGCTTGGATGTGAACATGAATCAACCTCTCCCAGGAGTTGTTCAACTCCGGGATACTTTCAACCCAGCCATCTGTTCCAATCCACATGCGCTGGGTGGCCTGCCCTTCTTCATGTGTGTGTCAATGTTCAACTGTGAACTGAACATGCTCACATTTATCTTTATCTTTGAAACTGGATAGTCTGGTGTTACCAGGTTTAGCATACAGCTCTCCTAATTTACTAAGCTTGTGTATTCATACTTCACATAGCTTAAGTTCTGGCCAATTTTTATTGGGTATTATTATGACTCCATGCTTCTCAAAGTCTTATGATTTTTCTTTCTGTGCTTCTATAATCTTTGTTTTATTGAAAACACAATTTTTCATATAATATATTCTGATCATGGTTTCCCCTCCCCCAGTTCCTTATGCTTTTAAGGTGTGTGGAGTCTCCAGAATTTAGAGACAGTATTGTTTGGAGAGCAGTATGTTCTGTTCTTCCTGGAAGAATAGTTTGGTTGACTAGCTGTGGTTACTGGTAGGACAGAAGTACTGCGTGGTTTGCCAGCATCGGTGCCATGTAATTTACAGCTGGATCATGCAAACTTTCAGACTTCCCGTTACTCTCTCTGGAAATTTTCTTTTTCATTTCTCTTGATTTCAGACATAGCAGGAAGAAGGGATTTCCCCCTCCTATATACATTTTTCAGTGCTCTCAATTATAAAGTTTGTATTTTACCTAGTTTCTCAGAATCTGCTATTTTAACACAATTCTTTCTTGTCCAAGCTTGTCACTGCTTTTTGAAGCTACAGAGCATTTTTTTCCAGATTGATGAGTTGGAGAGTGTCTGATGTTCCTTCTCTGATATTTTCCTCTTTCTAACACAGTCAGATGTAAGAAACTTCTGATGCATCGTCTTCTACCTCCAAAGTTTTTTGATATCTCTTTTCTGATTGGGATCCTTAACAATTCCCTTTCTGTGTGCATGGAAAAGGGTGGAGAAGCTGCTAAAAATTAGACTTATTTTTCTGTATTCCAAAATATCTTCAATCAAATAAATAAAATATCTGTTTTCTGAACTGGTTTAAGTAAAAACCTTTCATTCCTCAGTTTTCTTCTCTGATATTTGTCATTTACATTAACAAAGGCCTGATAATCTTATGAAACATTCTAACCATCTTTGCTTAGTTAGCATACCTTAAAGAAAGACTCAGGATCTCAACAATTATTCTTCCATAAATGTCAGTACCAAATGGGATGACTGCAAACAGATAGTAACTAATATGACTTTGTTTTTACAAATTTTTATTATTTAAAAATACCATACAATATATTTTGATCACATTGTTTTCCCTCCCTCAACTCTTCCAAGATCCTCCCACCCAAACCATTCAACTTCATCTTCCTTCTTTTTTTTTCTCCAAAACAAAAAAATTGAAAATCAGCACAAACCCTCAGAAAAAAATAACAAAACAAAAACTTATGAAAAACCATGGAATCCTTTTTGTGTTTGCCAACTACTCCTGGGTAGGGCCTTGCACTGACGTGTGGTTGATATACTTAGAGATATTCCATCAGGGAAAATGGATTTTCCCTTTCCCAACAAGTACCAATTGCTAATACCTCCTTGAGCAGGAACAGATAGCTCTGCCTACTTCCCCTTTTCCATTCTGGGATTTTGTCTGGTTAAAACTGTACATGTCAACTCTATGTAGTCACAGCCTCTGTGAGTTTGCATGGGTAACTGCCCTGTTGTGTCAGGAACACAATTTCCCTGCAGTAATTCAAAATCTCTGGCTCTTATATCTCTCTTCCACATCTATCCTTAAAGGGAGGGTTGTGTAAAAGGAATCCCATTTTAGGGCAATTATCTTGAGTGAAATCACTACTTGGCAACCATTACCACACAAGCTTTTCTCACAGTGGATGGTAATGAACACCGAGACCCACAAATGGACAATGGGAAGATAGAGACTACTATTATTTTAAAATCTCTGTCCCAGATGAAAGAAACATTACATGCAATATATGACTTGGCAGGTATCAATAAAATATCATTATCTGAGGCACTGTTGAGACAGATGCATTGTTTTTATTGGGGAGGAATAGAAAATATATGTCTAAATATACATCATGTTAAATGGAAAAAGACTAGATGAATGTCATTTCTGCTTTATGGAAGATAAACTTTTTGAGTTAAAAAGAAAATTGTATTTAGATTCATTAAAATATATTCTTTACTTGGTTCCTTCAGAGACTGCCATATCAAAGACATGTGGAAAGTTTCTTGGATGACTAACTTTCATTCACTATTCATTTGTCATTTTATTGTATGCAATATAGGAAATGGTTGCTATTAAGAATTTGTTGTAAATTTAGAGATTTTACTATGTTTCCATTTGACACTTTCTCAACTTCATAAGTTGTGGGACTGCTATTTCCACTACTGAAGGAATTGATTAAAGGGAAAAAATATTATATCTGACATTTTACAATAGAATCTAATACATGCCCTTGATAAGTAGTTATAAAGCTACTGGCAAGTAACTGAACATACCAAAAGAAAGAAAGCACTCAGGAATAATGGAAGCATGCATAAAGAAATGATTCTACTCTAAGGAATAGAGGAAAAATCAGAAGTGCTCAAAATGACTAAACTTTTGATATATAAAGCACAGGTAATGGGCTGAAGAGATGACTGAGTAGATGAGAGCAATTACCACTGTTTCAGACGTGAATTCCATTCCCAGAGCCCTCAACAGGTGCTATACAACCCCCTAAAACCACAGCTCCTGGGGGATCAGACACAGAGGTGGCCTATGAAGGTATAGGCATTCACATCTATGTAATCACGTTTTGATTATACAAAAACAACTTTAAAAATCAGAGTGCATTTCATGAAGAAAGAAACACTTAATCAGCATAGAGCTCCCAGCCAGGGTAGAGACTTGGGAAACAGTGCACAGATGGGATAGACTTCTCAGAGCGTGAACCTGTGGAGACATGTCATATGAAATAAAATGGAGGGATCCTGATTGATGTTTAAATGGCTGTGTACTCTTTAGCTGGTGATATCATCTTAGATGTTTTCTCCTCAATGAAGACATACCTGATCCCTTCTCTAATGTCCAACCTTACTCACTAGTACATGCTATTTTGTTTGTATTCTGACAAATAAAGCTTGCTTGGAGATCAGAGATAAAAACAGCCAAGAGTTAACCATAGAGGTCTGGAGGTCTGTGTAGTGATATTTCATTTGAATTTTAATAAATAAAGCTTGCCTGAAGATCAGAGAGATAAATAGCAGCACTGGTTGGTCATACAGACCAGGCAGTGGTGACACACAACCTTAAATCCCAGTCACCACACTAGTTCACCGTAGAAGCTGAGTGGTAGTGGTGCAAGCCTTTAATCCCAGTTCTAGAGATGAATATAAGATGGGAGGAGACAGTTCTCATCTGAGTCTCATTCTGAGGATTCCTGGAAGCAGGATCGCCTTTTCAGTCTGAGGTAAAGGTAAGAGCCAGTGGCTGCTTTGCATTTCTGATCTTCAGAATGAACCCCAATATTTATCTCTGGGTTTTTGTTATTTGTGCTACAGGTCTGTGCAGACAGACAGGAAGTGATATGGCTGAGCAGAGAGGGGAAATGATTAGGCAGGGAGGAAACAGGAGCTCTGCCATTTTGAGTTTGAAAAGTCGGAGAGGTAAGCGGTGACTGTGGTGTAGAGGCCTAAAAGTGTAGTCCTATTCCACCTTATCTGAAGGTCAGAGAGTTTCAACTTGCTCAAAGTTGTTGGCAAGAACTGTGGTTACACACCCTGACATAGGGTGTGGTTATTTGGTATTTTTGACATTAAGATGGCCCATAAAGGTGAATCCTCTCAACCACAACCAAAGGTCAGAGAATTCAAGCATACTTCTGCTCCTTCTTTTGAATTAAAATGTTTGTCTTAGGGAGCAACTGCCTTTAGGGTACTTGGTCTAGGGTGGGTTCACTGTGTAAACAACAGAATGCTTTTCTTTTTTTTTCCACATTTAATTTTTTATTATTGCATTATAAATAGTACCATTCAAAATTTCCACCTCCTCCGCTCCTCCCATTTCCCTCCCGCTTCCCCACTCCCCCTCCCCTTTTCCCCTCCAGTCCTAAGAGAGGGCAGGTTACCCTGCCCTGTGGGAAGCCCAAGGCCCTCTCGCCTCCATCCAGGCCTAGGA